>JANTPZ010145387.1:0-10591 GCA_025593235.1 Vachellia pachyceras | reverse complement strand
TCTTTATGGAATTAAACATTTAACTCTATTAGAATTGAGTGGAAACATCCACTGTGACTCAATTGTTAATTAAGATTCCTTAAATCCTTTTGTTTTTTCAAAATTCAAAATTTTTCACATAAAAAAGGCCCATATTTTTTCAACAAGATTCGTGTTTCTGGACTTAAACATTTAATTCTATTAGAATTGAATTGAAACATCCATTGTGACTCAGTTTTTAATTAGGATTCCTTAATTCTTTTTTTCAAAATTCAAATATTTTCACTTAAAAAATGTCCATATTTTTTCAACAAGATTCGTGTTTATGGAATTAAAAATTTAATTATATTAGAATTGAATGGAAACATGCATGTGATTCAGTTTTTAATTAGGATTCTTTAATTCGTGTTTTTTCAAAATTCAAAAATTATCACATAAAAAAGGCCGATATATTTTCAACAAGTTTCGTGTTTATGGACTTAAACATGTAACTCTATTAGAATAGAATGGAAACATCCACTGTAACTCAGTTTTCAAGTAGGATTCCTTAATTCCTTTTTTTCAAAATTCAAATATTTTCACATAAAAAAGGCCCATATTTTTTCGACAAGGTTCGTGTTTATGGAATTAAACATTTAACTCTATTAGAATTGAATGGAAACTTCCACTGTGACTCAGTTTTTATTTATGATTCCTAAAATCGTGTTGTTTATTCAAAATTAAAATATTTTCACATAAAAACGGAACAAATTTTTTCAACAAGGTTCGTCCTTATGGAATTAAACATTTAACTATATTAGAATTGAATGGAAACATCCACTGTGACTCAGTTTTTAATTAAGATATCTAAGATCGTGGTGTTTTTTCAAAATTCAAATATGTTCACTTAAAAAAGCCCATATTTTTTCAACAAAGATTAGTGTTTAAGGAATTAAACATTTAACACTATTAGAATTGAATGGAAACATCCCCTGTGACTCAGTTTTTAATTAGGATACTTAAAATGTCGTTTTTTCAAAATTCAAATATTTTAACATAAAAAAGGCGCATATTTTTTCAACAAAGTTCGACTTTATGGTATGAAACATTTAACTCTATTAGAATAGAATGGAAACATCCGCTGCGACTCTGTTTTTAATTAGGATTCCTTAAATCGTGTTTTTTTTCTCAAAATTGAAATATTTTCAAATAAAAAGGGCCCAAATTTTGTATTGGTGTTTAAGGAATTGAACATTTAACTCTATTAGAATTATATGGAAACAACCACTGTGATTCATTTTTTAATTAGGATTCCTTAAATCGTTTTATTTTTTTCAAAATTGTAGTATTTTCACATAAAAAAGGGCCCATATTTTTTGAACTAGATTTGTGTTTAAGGAATTAAACATTTAACTCTATTAGAATTGAATGGAAACATCAACTTTAACTCAGCTTTTAAATAGGATTCCTAAAATTGTGTTGTTTTTTCAATATTCATACATTTTCACCTAAAAATGGCCCATATTTTTTCAACAAAGATTAGTGTTTAAGGAATTAAAGTTATAACTCTATTAGAATTGAATGGAAACATCCACTGTGACTCAGTTTTAAATTAGTATTCCTAAAATCGTGATTTTTTTTCAAAATTCAAATATTTTCACATAAAAAGGGCCAATAATTTTTCAACAAGGTTCATCTTTATGGAATTAAACATTTAACTCCATTAGAATTGAATGGAAACATCCACTGTGACTCAGTTTTTAATTAGGATTCCCTAAATCGTGTTTTTTTCGAAATTCAAATATTTTCACATAAAAAAGGCTCATATTTTTTCAACAAGATTCGTATTTATAGAATTAAACATGTAACTCTATTAGAATTGAGTGGAAACATCCACTGTGACTCAGTTTTTAATTAGGATTCCTAAAATTGTGTTGTTTATTCAAAATTCAAATATTTTCAAATAAAAAAGCCCAATATTTTTTCAACAAAGTTCGTGTTTATGGAATTAAAAATTTAACTCTATTAGAATTGAATGGAAACATCCACTGTGACTCAGTTTTTAATTAGGAATCATAAAATCGTGTTGTTTATTCAAAATTCAAATATTTTCACACAAAAAAGGCCCACATTTTTTCAACAAGGTTCATCTTTATTGAATTACACATTTAACTCTATTAGAATTGAATCGAAACATCTACTGTGACTCAGTGTTTAATTATGATTCCTTAAATCCTGCTGTTTTTTCAAAATTAAAAAATTTTCACATAAAAAAGGCCCATATTTTTTCAACAAGATTCGTGTTTATGGGCTTAAACATGTAACTCTATTAGAATAGAATGGAAACATCCACTGTGACTCAGTTTTTAAGTAGGATTCCTTAAATCGTGTTTTTTATTCAAAATTCAAATATTTTCACACAAAAAAAAGCCCACATTTTTTCAACAAGGTTCACCATTATGGTATTAAACATTTAACTCTATTAGAATTGAGTAGAAACATCCACTGTAACTCTGTTTTTAATTAGGATTCCTTAAATCCTGTTGTTTTTTCAAAATTAAAAAATTTTCACATTAAAAAGGCCCATATTTTTTCAACAAGATTCGTGTTTATGGACTTAAACATGTAACTCTATTAGAATTGAATGGAAACATCCATTGTGACTCAGTTTTTAATTAGGATTCCTAAAAAGTTGTTTTTTCAAAATTCAAATATTTTCACAAAAAAAGGCCCATATTTTTTCAACAACGTTCATCTTTATGTAATTAAACATTTAACTCTTTTTGAATAGAATGGAAACATCCGCTGTGTCTCAGTTTTTAATTAGGATTCCTTTAATCGAGTTGTTTTTTCAAAATTCAAATATTTTCAAATAAAAAAGGTCAATATTTTTACAACAAGATTCGTCTTTATATAATTAAACTTATAACTCTATTAGAATTGAATGGAAACATCCATTGTGACTCAGTTTTTAATTAGTATTCCTAAAATCGTGATGTTTTTTCAAAATTCAAATATTTTCACATAAAAAGGGCCAATAATTTTTCAACAAGGTTCGTCTTTATGGAATTAAACATTTAACTCTATTAGAATTGAATGGAAACATCCACTGTGACTCAGTTTTTAATTAGTATTCCTTAAATCGTGTTTTTTTTTGAAATTCAAATATTTTCACATAAAAAAGGCTCATATTTTTTCAACAAGATTCGTATTTATAGAATTAAACATATAACTCTATTAGAATTGAATGGAAACATCCACTGTGACTCAGTTTTTAATTAGGATTCCTAAAATCATGTTGTTTTTTCAAAATTAAAATATTTTCACATAAAAAAGGCCCATATTTTTCGACAAGGTTCGTGTTTATGGAATTAAAAATTTAACTCTATTAGAATTGAATGGAAACATCCACTGTGATCAGTTTTTAATTAGGATTCATAAAATCGTGTTGTTTATTCAAAATTAAAATATTTTCACATAAAAAATGCCCATATTTTTTCAACAAGGTTCGTCTTTATGGAATTACACATTTAACTCTATTAGAATTGAATCGAAACATCCACTTGTTAGTGCAGGAAAAGACCAAGAGGGGGGTGAATTGGTCTAGTAAAATTTTAGAAATTTAAAACAATTTAAATAAATGCAGCTGAGAGAAGAAGGAGAAGATAGACAAACAGATTTATCCTGGTTCGGTCGTTCTGACCTACATCCAGTCCTCAGAGTACTTCTGAGCTTTCGTAATCCACTAAATCAAACCAATCAGGCACAAGAGCCTTTACAATGGAGAATCACACTCCCCCTTACTATTCGTTATAAAATAGAGTCTCACTCTCTGTTTTTCTCTTTTCTTTCAGACCAAATCTCAACTCAATATATTCAAGGTCCCAACCTTGAATTAACTCTCGAATTTACAAAGGATTTTGCTATAAGAATCTCTCTTAAAGAGTAGATGGCAATAAATGAAGCTCGGTGTGAGAATTGAATGATATTACAGGAACAGACTAAAGGCTTTTAATGCTCGTGAAAAGTTGTTTCTGCAATGAATGCTTGAAGCCTTTTATAGATGAGAGAAATAATGTTGTCGTTAGATAGAGTTTGTTTCCCGTTACTCTCATCCACCAACTCTTCGTCTTCGCCATTAATGTTGCAATTAATGCTTTTTGAGAGGCATGGGCGACGAAGTCTTGATTTATGCTTTCTGTCAACAGGTACAGAGTTTTTCTCTTCCTTTGATCCTGTATTTCAACATTTATGAGGGTAGATTAAGTTCAAACGTTGTTATACACGAATAAGGAAAGATATGGAGCAGGTGAAAAACTATCAGAAAGAGAAAATAGCCGTTGAGAAAATATACTCGAGTGTTGCACAAGCATTTTGAATTGTGTGAAGTAATACTCGAGTGTTCTGAGTCAATGCTCGAGTTTTGTAAATATTTTTAAAGTTACTCGAGTGTTGACTGAGAGTATTGAAAAGATTTTGAAAGTTTGATGTGAATACTCGAGTGTTAAAAACATTGCACTCGAGTGTTGAGAATACTTTCAGTTGATACTCGAGTGTTCAGAAGAAAACTAGAAGTGAAATCATTTGAAATCTCTTAATACTCGAGTGTTGAAAACATAATACTCGAGTGTTGTCCATTACTCCAGTGTTTAGATGGAAGTGTTGAGTTTTTGAGAAGAAGAGACTCGATACTCGAGTGTTCAGAAATCAACACTCGAGTGTTGTCAACACCTTCACCTAATACTAGAGTGTTGTGCTTGAAGTGTTGTCTCTTATTTGAAAACTCTTGCTCAATACTCGAGTGTTGAAAACAAGCACTCGAGTGTTGTCAACACTTCTTCCACAACACGAGTGTTTCACTTCAAGTTCAAGTATTTAGGCTCAATACTCGAGTATTCAACCTTAATACTCGAGTGTTGTCAATACTTCCATTTGTAACTCGAGTGTTCTGCTTCAAGTGTTGAATATTAGTTTGAAAAACAAGCCCGATACTCGAGTATTGCAACACAATACTCGAGTGTTGCCAATACTTCAACATCATCACTCGAGTTTCACATGGGAGTATTCTTTCAAAGCATATTTTAACACCAATACTCGAGTTTTCAAACTGATCACTCGAGTGTTTGCAACACTTTATCATAGTACTCGAGTTTTCACTTAAAGTGTTGGATTTCAGAACCATTTTTAGCCTTCAATACTCGAGTGTTGAAATCAAGAACTCGAGTATTGTCAACACTTTCAACAAAAACTCAAGTGTTGCTTGAAAGTATTATTTTTAAACGTATGAAAAACATTGATACTCGAGTGTTCAAACACACCACTTAAGTATTCCTCAATACTTTTACACAAACTTGACAGAACTCGAGTATTTCAATAAAATCACATACTCATCAACAATTTAAGATTTATAACTCTTGAAATTATTTTGTTATCATCAAAATAAGGTATCAACACCCATCAACCTCAAGAGAAACACCTAGCCAAGAATCTAATGTGAATAAGCCTTTAATGAAGATGATGAGCAAGCTTTGTGATAAGATTGAGTAAATGGAGGTGAAACATGACAACCTCCAATCCTTTGTCTCTCAATTAGATAATGCAAAGAGTGAGGATGATGCTAAGAAAGGAACACTACCCTCAAATGTTATGATGAATCCTAAGGGCTTAAATGACATCCACTTGAGAACTGGATGGGTTTGAGGAACCAAAGGAGGATGAGAAAGAGGCTGTTTATGAGAGCCAAAAGGAGAACAACATCCTCAAAAAGACCCTCTCCACATGTGCAAAGGACCAAATGGATGAAGGGGCTGATCAAAGAAGGCAAAGTGAGCATCATGAAGCCTCAAGCAACAAAGGTAAAGAGGTGAAAATTTCTAACATGCCCTTCCCTATTTCTTATCTTTTAAGTACGAAAATATCCAATTCTCAACTTGAAAATGAGTCACATGTTGATGAACCTATCATTCTAGGGAGGCCTTTTCTTAGAACAACAAATACTATAATTAGTTTGAATGATGGATGTATCACTATGGAATTTGGTGATAAAGTAATTAAATTTGATGTGTACAAAAGCCATGAAACAACCTTTTGAGGATTATTCTTTACTTGGTGTGAGTGCTATTGATCTTTAGGTGGATGAGGTTGTTAGGGAATGTGGAATACCACTGCATGACATAAATGAACATGACGTTTTGGATACTGATATGCCTTTACCCATCTTACCATTTTTTTCTTTTGATTCCTCCCTATTAATGGTGATCTAACACTTTGTTCTTCAAGCCACAGTAGTGGAAATTTTTTTTCATGTGATCTTGCAGAAGCTGAAACGTTCTAGAGCAAAATAATGAAGATTCCAGAGCTGGAGCAGCACTTCCAATGGATAAAAGACCTATAGCAGCAATAGGACATAGTGTGGGAGCTTTGGAGCCGCAAGAACTTATCCCTTCAATAATCCAACCACCTGAATTGGAGCTTAAACCACTCTACATTTTTGTAGCTTGAACTAAAGGCTAGATCGGTAAATTATGTGATAATCTAAGGCCCATAGATAAGGAAAAATATAGAGAAAAATGCCTAAAGAAAAGTCAACCCAAAAGTCAAAGTTGACCAAAAAGTTAAAATTGACCAAAAATGTCAAAAGTAAACCAAGGGTAAGGTTGGAATTAAGAAATACTAGGAAAAGTAATGGCATTTTGGAAAAAATGGCAAAAGTAGAAAAGGTAGTGGCATTTTCGTAAATAAGTGGTAAATAAAAGATTTCGGAGTTAAGGATGACTGAGAAATAATTATTTGAGGTAGCAGAAGTTCTCAAAAGCCAGAGACCCAAACTAAGAAAAGTTTAGTTGGGTTATAAAGTAATTAATAAAATTATTACCAGGTACCTGGTATGGGTAGTTTCGCTGTATGGAGAACAACAATGCCTAAAAAGCTCGAAAATGTATTTTCTTAGAAAATTAATTATGGAAAATCTGGGAAGAATTTTGAGGAATGGAAAAGAGTTTGAGAATTAGGGAAAAATATAGAATTTTTCCATGTCCTTAAGTCAAATTGGCCACCGGAAGCCCGTTTTACGGTGTTGCATGCAAATTGAGGAATCCTGATGAGTTACGAGGGAAACCCGAAGATGATATAGACTAGGGCATGATACCACCTAGGCAAGGAGGCATATGGAATGGTGACATATGAAATATAAAGTCTCCGGAAAAGTAAAAAGGTAGTTAACTACGTAAAGGGTACTTTACGGAAATGCGTGCCACCAGATCATTTAACTGGACTGAGCAAGGGCCTAGCCAGCAAAAAGCTGATGCCTAGGGGTATGAACTTTGTTGTTGGTTGTGGTTGGTTGGTTTGAGTTGTTTTAAAATTTTGGAAACTCAAGTTTGTGGGGAGGTGCTGCCCAAATTTCTTTTGGTCTAAGGGAAGGTGTTTTTGAGTAGATCAAAGTTAAGAAAAGGGGTTTTGGAAGCAAGGAAACACATGGTTTCATGAGCAAAGTTGAAAAACCCTTCCTTTCCTTATTTTTGCTATTTTCGTCCAAGCTAAAGAAAAAAAATAGAAAGGCTGTGTTTTTTTAGCATTTTGATGGTTCCATTGGCTTCAAAATGATGTTTTGTGTAGGGTAAAGCCAAGAGATGGATTTTAGAAGCTTAAAGGGCCATAAAAATCAAGTCTTGAACTTGTAGGACACTTAGAAAACCAAAAAGGGGGTTTTTATGTGTTTTGCAAGTTTTGTTGCATTTTGATGATAGCATGTTTATGTGGATGTTATGCCATGATTTTTAGGGGTTTAAGAGTTCCCAAGAGCATCTTGAAAAAGAACCAAGAACACGTTGGAAGTTGGATTAAAGGAAAGCTAGGATCTTGAGGTAGCAAAACTATTAATCTCCTTCTAGGTTTAAATGAACTGCATTTTTATGATGAGCAAAGTGCATAATTTGTGTATGAAATGTGACTTTTGTGCTATGGTCATATGCATGCTAAAGTGAAGTTTGATGTGTCACATGTTTATGTATTCATACACATGCCATAAAGTCATGTATGCACATTCACTATGTTATGATTATGTGGTTTTGCTATTGGGATTCCCAAATCTCATCCCCCACCCACTAACCATGTAGGTGCAAGTTCTAGCAAGAGTAAGGAAAATGTCCTTGATGCATGAAGAGGTTGCCATTGTTTGCATGGTTTTGTGTACATATTTAATATGATATACTCTCTTGATGTTGGTTGTGATTGTAACCCCTAAACATCCCCAAGAAGGAACCATATGAATGGGTAATGGTATATGCATGAAAATGGACTAAAACTAACAAGGAAGGATAAGCGAATAATCATGCATATTAGAGGCAAGTAATGAACCAAAAAGAGGTTTTGGTGAGTTTTTAAGAAAATTGGTTTTCAAAGCTAAAGGGATTCCAAAGGCCCTGAAAACGAATCTGTTTTAAGTGACAGTTAAAAATAGCAAACGAGCACACATCCTAAGCTTTAAAATGATATAAAGTTTGTGAAATTTGGATGTGAATTTTGAGAGTTATGATTTTCCAAAGATTGAGGTAAAATCTCGAAGACTGGAGTGAACCATTTCGGACAGTACGTGGTTTTTGAATAAACTGTATCAAATGAGCAAGAATTAGAATCCATGAGTATTTTTCCCCTATATTTAACTTAACAAGAAAAATTTAGAAATTGGAATCACTCAGTTTCAATTTTTCTAGAATTAATTATGATTTTTTAAAGTTGGGCCAGAAATCTGGAAAATGGGCCAATGAACAGTAATAACGTTTTTAAGAAAAAGAAAATTTTTCAAGTTCTCTAAAAAGGCCAAATTGAGTTATCCAAAGCCCAAGAGTGGTTTCTAAATGATCTATCATAAGTAAAAATATGAGGAAAAATAGGAGGTGTTACACAACAAGTATAAAAATTTAACGGAGGTTTTCTCAAAATAATGGTTTTGTTATTTTTGCCACACTATTTTGCATCCATGAACACATTTCCCAGAGAGTCTACTGTGACACCTTCTATTTTCCCCTTATAATTACTTATTTGATCACTTATGAACCACTCTTGGGCTTTAGATAACTCAATTTGGCCTTTTTAGTGAACTTGAAAATTTTTCTTTTTCTTAAAAACGTTGTTACTGTTCACTGGCCTATTTTCCAGATTTCTGGCCCAACTTTGAAAAATCATAATTAATTCTAGAAACTTCAAAACTGAGTGATTCCAATTTCTAAATTTTTATTATTAAGTGAAATATAGGGAAAAAATACTCATTGGTTCTAATTCTTGCCCATTTAATACAGTTTATTCAAAAACCGTGGCAATATCCAAATGGCCACTGTCAGTTTATTCCAATTTTTTCCTTAACTTTGAAAAATCATACCTCTTAATGTACACATCCAAAATTTACAAAATTTATATCGTTTTAAAGCTCAGGATGTGTAGTTTTTGACTGGAAAATTTCAATCCATTTGAAGCTCGTTTTCTATTTTAAATAGCCACTGGAAACAGATTCCTTTTCAGGGCCTTTGGAACCCTTCAACTTTGAAAACCAATTTTTCTTTTGTTACCAAAACCTCTTTTTGGTTCATGATCTTAACTCTAACATGCATGATTAGTTTCTTATCCTTCTTTAGCCTTCTTAGCTAATGATCATGCATGCATCATCCCATATTCATATGTTCTTTATGTTGTAGTTAGGTTACAACCCTAACAACTTCAAAGAAAAATAGCATCTTGCATATTTACACAAAAGAAGCAAACATATGCATCATCATCTTCAAGGATCAATAACCTTTTCCTTACCCTTGCTTGTGCTTGCACCTACATGGTTAGTTGGATAATGAGATTTTGAAATCCCAATAGCAAAATTAGCTAAACAAAAGCATTGTGAATGAGCATATAACATGTGATATGTGCAAACTTTATATGCATATGGCCATAGCAATCAAGATCACATTAAATACTCATACCATACTTCATTTATCACAAAAACCATGCACCTTTCACAACCAAAGTTCACAAAATATAAGTTTAGTTTAGTAATCTTGTTACCTTTGCTACGCTTTTCCCTTTTCTTTGAACTTTAAGTTCTCTTGGTGACTTTTTCTAATAGTGTTCTTGAAGATCTTAAAACCCTAAAAACCATGGTATAATATCCATGTAAATATCCAACCAACAAGTTGACATAAATCTTGCAAAAACGCATAGAACCTTTTGTAGGTTTTTCAAGAGTCCTACAAGTTCAAGTCTTGGTTTTTATGGTTCCTTAAACTTCTAAAATCCATCTCTTGGCCTTACCCTACACAAAACATCATTTTAAAGCCAATGGAAGCATTAGGATCATCAAAATCCCACTCCTTCTATTTCTCACAGATTTTCGAAATAAACAGAAAAAGAAGGGTTCTTGGATCTTCCAACTTTTGCTTATGAATACTTGTGTATTCTTGCTTCCAAATCATGATTCAAGCACCAAAATACTCAAACACATTTTCCCTTTTCAAGACTTCAAATGGACAGCATCTCCCCATAAACTCATGGTTCCCAAAGTTTCAACAACAACTCCCAACAACAACCAAAACAACAACAACCATCAAACACTCTTTACTACTTTGAAGAAGAGTTTGCAACCTTTTGT
>JANTPZ010145383.1:3482-18595 GCA_025593235.1 Vachellia pachyceras | reverse complement strand
TGCTTTGGTTGATTTCAGGAGCGGGAGAAGAAAGCAAAGAAGAAAGCCGCAACCTTTGGATCTGGTTCCAATGCTGATGAACCAGAAGATGCAGCAGCCGTAGAAGCTACAGAACAAGAAAAGGTTGAAGAGACCGTGGATGCCCCAGCTCCAGTGAAGGAGAAGGTCGTGAAGGAGACTACCATCAGGTCGAGGAGTAGAACAAAAGGCCCCGAGGCGATCCCGAAAGCCATTCTGAAGCGGAAAAGGTCAAATAACTACTGGCTATGGGCTTCAGTTGCTGCTGTGCTACTTTTGGTGGTGGCAGTTTTTGCGTACAACTATCAAAGTTTAATTTAAGAGGTTGTAATATGTAAGCCAGTTTTTTTTTTTTCCCTGAACTTTTTTGGGAGTAGACTAAGTTAATTCGTTCCATACAATACTGTTGGGTTTAGGGGGAAAGGATCAAACACACTTTATTTTACTTTGCCTGTTCTGTTGGGAGAAGCTGGTGTGTACACATTTAATTAGCCTGTCTCTGTTACTTTGAAATTTTGTTCAGGTTTCATGAGATGTTAACGGATGCATTTTAGTTGGTTATTGTTCAGAGGACAATGTTTCTTAATGCGTACCACAATCTCTGTTAAATGAGAATGGATTTGTGTCTGTTATGAGCTGTGTATGTTATACGGAGTTTATGACAAAATTATATCATTGGCTAAGTTAAGGGCAAGCCGCATAATTTTTCTGTTGGCCGACAAAGAAACAAAGCCAAGTTGACTTAAAAATTCATCAATTCAAAGTTTTAAATTGTTATCTAATAATTAGTAGTGTTAATAGTGAATATTTGATCCTCATAAGCCTATGAAGATTTGACACTCAGAACTATCCCGTATTGAAACTAATTGTTGTTGATTTTTAAGCGCTCCAACACAAGATTGCAAAGTTACAATGTCACTAAGCTGGAAAAAAAAGACTTGTCAATATAGAAAATTTACATGAAAGTTATAAGTTCATATGTTGAACGGCTAGATAATGGCTTGTTAAGACTTTCAGGGATGAAGATTCATTTTGAGCATTGATATATATTTTAATAAATAAATAAATGTAGTATTTGGTTCAAAGTGACAGGCTCGTGTGCGCGCATTAAAATAAAATTTAAGATTGTGCAAATTTAAAGTTTGACTTTTTTTTTGCAAGATATCTCAACTTCACATGCTTTAGAAAGATTCAGATCAAATGAGAAGACAAGATGGGTCAATGGGAATCCAATCTGGCATTACTATTTTTTTAAAAAAAAATGTAAGACATTTTGGTTCATGAATGACCAAAAGTCAACATGTTGAACCAAAATGGCTGCCATGTGACCACTAGACATGCCGAATTATAAAATAGGATAAGGAAAATCAAATCTAGCAATTATTAATTCATGAAAATGCCTCAAGAAATTTACGGGTTCACATCAAACTACAGACGGAGACATTATTAGTATTGTATAATTATGTGATTGACATGTATTTCAACGCAAACTCGTTAATGATAAAACAAATTATTACTTTCACTTTCAGTTTTAACTAGAAATTAAAGAAATTAAGTTTGATGGGTTTCACCTGGGAAAAGTACTTGGGCATACCCAATGGAAAAGATAGTTAATGAAACTGAAGAGAGGTTGGGCCTATAGCTAGTAAAAGATGTTATTTGAATCAATATTAGATACCCGTTGAGAGATGTGCCAACATTTTATTGCTAAATTCAAAAAAATTGTCACTAATTTAGCTATGGAGTTTTCGTCATTAATTCCGTCATTAACGTTTTGACGCTAAATACATTAAATCGGTTTTAACAATTAAAAAAAGATATTTAACGATGTATTTTTCTGTAGTTGAATTGAGTTTTTTCTAGTAGTGGGAAGGCAATATCATTATGGTCCACTGACCCTAATCTCCTTCACTCCATGTGTGAGACTCTTGATAATATGATCCTAAGACTTGTGTGCTCGCTTGGATTGACCTTTTGAAACAAAAGATTTTAAATTTGAAGATCAAAATTAAAATGCATAAATTTGAGGGATCAAACGTTATATTAACCCTAAAATTTAAAAAAACATATATTTATATGGCATAAACTTTGGTCCAGAGTAGATGATCCTACTAAAACGGTAAAAAGCAAACCATTTATTCCCAATTGCATATTACTTTTCAAGCATAACCACAACACCCATTCTCACAGTGAATCCCAAGTGAACACCTGTTGCCACACTTGCCACAGTGATTCTTATTGAACAAAACGTCGGTGCAAGCTCCGTCGCAGCATCGTTGACCTTGCCAGCATCTGTGGCCGCACCGGCCACAGTTGTTCTTGTCAGTGAGAACGTTCCGGCAGTGGTTCTTGCAGCAGAAAAGCAATCCCCCTTCTTTGCTTGATGAAACCCCATTGCAGATGTTAAGACCAGTACTAGTGCCGCCGCCGTCATCACAATGCATCCCTTTCTTTATAATCCCCGTCAAGAATCGACTTCTCGTTCCGACTCGAATAGAAGAAGAAGAAGAAGAAGGTTTATGATGAAGAATGTATATTTCATACTCATCATCCATGTCTAGATCCCCTGTTTGGAAGGTCGTTATTGCTTGTTGGGAATGGAGGAGGAGGAGGAGGAGGAGAGAGAGAATAATGGTAGTGAGCTTGAGGAAGCTGATGATGGTGGTGGTGTTGTGAGACATGTTGTGAGTGTTTTTTACTATGTTCGTGAGCTATTGAGGAATGTTCACACGTGATTTAAAGAGCAAGTTTCGTATAAAAATATTCCAGGTTCGCCTGCATGCATGCATGGTTTTGTTTAGTAGTGCATAATCTCATCTCTAAATTCTCGGAACATGTTATATATATATAAAATATGTAACCCCATAATTGGCCTGAAAATGTGCACTTTGAATTTATTTATTTTGAATGATATATAAAGGCTAAGTGACATTTGCTAGATAATCAGCATACTTGATGGTGTCAATTGTCACATGTTGTATGCATACAAAAGCTCAATGTTTCAGTTAGAGTAAATCACGTCTCTAATCATCACCAAAAAAAATCACGTCTCTAATCTCAATGTATATATATATATTGTGCTCAAAAAACCTCAATAGGTCAATTTGAAAATACGGTAGAGAAGTACTTTTACCTAAACTGAGGTAAATATGTGAAGAAGATTGTTTCATTTTACAAAAAAAACACTATTAAATGTATTTTTGGGGAGTATAAACGCTTCCCCAAACACAGTCAATGGAATGTTTCTTTTTTATTCCTGTGGGGAGCTGATTTGATGAAAGAAGGCAGAAACAGGGGTGCTGAATTTATGCGGGTGTGTAAAGGTAATATTGTGTGATGGTTGACCACGAAACCTTAAACGTAGGGACACGTGTGGAGGTTCTTCCTTCCCGGCGGCAACTGCGTGCGCGTGAGTCACTGGTTGGTTACGTTACCCCCTCATGGCCACCCATTCTGGAATCTACAAATGTCGCAGCCTCAGTGAGTCTTTTAGCCGTTTTGGCTTTTACACATGTGGAAACGCGGTAGAGAAATATTTTTACGTAAATCGAGATAAATATGTGAAGGAGATTATCTTATTTTATAAAAAAATATTTTTGATAAATCTAATAATTGAATATATGAGTGGAGATGGGATTTTGACAATAAAGGGAGGGGAGGAAAATGGGAAGATTTGAATAGTACCAGTAAAGCGGGCCTGCCCGCGGGTTGGCGGCCTAGGCGGCCAGCCTGCCAACAACCCGCCTCCTAATGCCAGCCCGTCAACCCGCCAAAAAAGACTTATTTTTTTTAAAAAAATAAATTTATTTTTTACCTAGTTTTTCCCTATAAGATTGTATAATTACATGATTCTCTTTCTGTTCCTACCAATAAGTATTCAATAATTTTTTAAAAATAGAAGTTAATATTATTTTTCTCTTTATAAAAAATATTATGATGAAAAAAAGTAAAAAAAATATGCAAAATGTATTTTTAAAAAAAATAAAAAAAACGGGTTAGACGGGCTGACCTACCAACCCGCAGGTTAGAGTGGCGGGCTGACAAAAGCCAGCCCAAACGCGCGTGTAGAGGCGGGTTGGGCCAACCCGTTTTCCCGCATATAAATTTGAATCCCAATCATCCAATATAACTAATTAACATGTTATTCCAAATGTTGAAGTAAGATTAATTGATTATTGCGTAAAAATGTGTCTACTTTTTCTAAAAATACTTTTGTTTCATTGAGAGAATATTATTAAATGTGGGAGATAAAAGATAAACATAAAATTAATGAGGGTATATAAAAAGTATTAAATAAGAAAATTAAAAAAATGCATGGGGTAGTCTCTCTGTTTTTTCTCTCTCTAGAGTATCTCCTCCCCATGGAGATCTACAAGGTAATTCATCACGTTGCAATATTTAAACCTCAGTCTTGTTTTATTATTGAATTAAAGTATAAATTTACATTGAAATTTTTTATAGTAACAATGTTGTCACAGAAATTTCAAAATAGAATCATAATGTTATCATTCCGTTAAAAAAATTACGTTAACTATTAATAGGGAAAACTTTGCTCCATTATGGTAAAAATGCCCCATTACATTTGAAAAATTAACAGTAACAGATAATTTTGTTCTATAACTTTTGAGGTAACATTACTTTTGAAAATATGGAAAACTTTTGGGGCATATTTGCATATTCAACTTTTATTATTTGATTGTTAAGGTCGTGTCAGTTATTTAGCTCGGCCCAAAGCTATTCCAACAAGATTTTTAAGTCAAGCCCATTACACACTCTGGCCCGAATTAACTTTTTAATGTATTGAATTGAAAAAAAAAACAAATCCAACGTCTAGTTTTTTTTTTGTGCAGTTCAAATTTAAAATCCCTCCGCTCTCTTCCATCTTCTTCCATTTTCCTTTCGGCTTTCGTTGCTACAATGGCTACCACCAATGCTTTCCTCTCCACTCCATCCAAAACCCCATCTGACAAATCTGCTTCGTCCAGGAAGCATACCCACTCAAACTATCTTGACTCTGCCATTACTCGATCGTCCTCCAACTCTGATTTCAAGTCTCGATTCGAAGCCTACAATCGGCTTCAGGCTGCCGCTGTGGCCTTTGGTGAGAAGCTTCCAATTCCTGAGATCGTTGCACTTGGTGGCCAGTCTGATGGCAAGAGCTCTCTCCTTGAAGCGCTCCTTGGGTTCCGATTCAATGTGCGCGAAGTCGAGATGGGCACTCGCAGGCCCCTCATTCTCCAAATGGTTCACGATCCCACTGCTTTGGAACCTCGATGCCGTTTTCAGGTTCCCCCACTCTTCTGACTTCGGAGCTTTTGAAAATTTTCATATCCGTTATTAATTTTCTATCATGTCTTCGTCGTTTATATTTTAGGAATCTGAATCCACAACTTGAGTTTTGTCAACTTTATCATTCTTTCCCAGTAGATTCTTCAGTGGTCTGGCTTTGTATTAACACAGCCTTGTTCAAGAACCTGAGGTTTGGAATTGAAAACGCAGGAGGAGGATTCGGAAGAGTATGGAAGCCCTGTCGTTTCGGCATCTACCATTGCAGACATTATAAAGTATAGAACAGAAGCGCTTTTGAAGAAAGCTAAGACATCGGTTTCTCCAAAACCGATTGTAATGAAGGCAGAATATGCTCACTGCCCAAACCTTACTATTATTGATACTCCCGGCTTTGTTCTTAAGGTGAGTATTACGAAGGAATTTATGAGAATAGAATGTTTGACATATATGTGCTCTGTTAAATGCGTAATGTTTTACTTTAGTAAATGAGTAAGCTCATTTTCAGGCAAAGAAGGGAGAACCAGAGAACACACCTGATGAAATTCTTTCAATGGTGAAAGCGTTGGCCAGTCCTCCCCATCGCATCCTCTTGTTTCTTCAACAAAGCAGCGTGGAGTGGTGCTCATCCTTGTGGTTGGATGCGATTCGTGACATTGATCCAACATTTAGACGGACGGTGATTGTGGTCTCCAAGTTTGATAATCGCCTCAAGGTAAGATAGGGTCATTCACAATGTGTTTTATATGAAGTTTGAATACACCTTGCAATGACAGAGGCTGTTCTAGTTTTAACTTTAAATTCACCTGTTTGATGGACATTATTGGATGACTAATTCAACTTTATGGATGATGAATAATAAGTCAGGTTGGTGCGATTGGTCGGAGGCTTCAACCTTTAAACAAATGGTCGGAAGACTATGGATTAGTCTCTGATGATACTGCTAATCCATGGGGGAAAATAGATGAAAAATACAATGTCCAAGTCAATAGATTGTAAACTATGATATAATTTTTAAGTGAAAAATTGAGAAAAAAGGACAACATGACAAACATGCAATGATTATGTGCCAAGCGATCAACTTTGCAGAAACACTGTATCAAGGGTAAAATTGAAATTCCACTATAATTAATTGTTCTGTCATACAAAAGAAAATCGTCGTATGCCACTGGCGCCAGTTGGCTATAGAAGTATGTGTGGACACAAAGTATAATGTTATTTAGGTGTTGGTTCTGGGAGTTAGCTATCTACTGTTATGTATGCAGGAATTCAGTGATCGATGGGAAGTGGATCGTTACTTAAGTGCTAGCGGTTACCTTGGCGATAATACACGCCCTTTCTTTGTGGCCCTACCGAAAGATAGAGGAACTGTTTCAAATGAAGAATTCCGCAGGCAGATTTCTCAGGTAGACTCAGAGGTTCTACGTCATTTACGTGAAGGTGTCAAGGGAGGTTTTGATGAAGAGAAGTTTAGACAACATATTGGATTTGGCTGTCTGAGAGATTATTTGGAGGCTGAGCTTCAGATGAAATACAAAGAAGCTGCACCAGCAACACTAGCACTGCTTGAGCAGCGCTGCAGCGAAGTCAATTTTGAACTTGCTAGAATGGACACGAAAATTCAGGCCACTTCAAATATTGCTTATCTTAGGAAATCTGCTATGCTGTATGCAGCTTCTATCAGCAATCATGTTGTGAGTAACAAGAGCCAAATTCCATTCTCATTTTTAAGCATAAGGGCTTTATAAGTTGGCATGTGATTCAAGTTGGTAACTATTTTGCTTCCATTTATCTAGGGTGCGTTGATTGATGGCGCAGCTGACCCTTCCCCCGAACAATGGGGGAAAACCACAGCAGAAGAGCAATCACACAGTGGGATTGGGGTTTGGCCTGGGGTCATAGCAGATATAAAGCCTCCAAATGCTACCCTTCGTCTCCATGGAGGAGCTGCTTTTGAGAGGGTGATGCATGAATTTCGCTGTGCCGCATATTCCATTGAATGCCCCTCCGTGTCAAGGGAAAAGGTGTTGAGCCTTACAATGAACTTAATTGCGAATAAGTCAATCCCACTTCTTTCAACTCAAGTCTTTCGTATCCATATTCCATACAACAGGTTGCCAATATATTACTTGCTCAAGCTGGGCGAGGCGGGGGAAGAGGTGTAACGGATGCTGCTGCAGAGATTGCACGTGCTGCCGCAAAAGCATGGCTCGCACCTCTTCTTGACACTGCTTGTGACAGGCTTGCTTTTGTTTTGGGAAGTTTATTTGATTTGGCTTTACAAAGAAATCGCAGTCATGACTCAGAATGCAAGTGAATCTCCATCTTGATTTTTTTTTGTCTCTTTGTCGATCTTCAGCGTATTAAAAAAAAACCTTGTATTGTAGTTCTTAGGTTATTTCAATTTACAATCAATGTCATGGATCTTATGTGAATAGCGTATACTTCTGTGGTTAGCAAAGCCAAGCAATGTTGTTTTTTCTTGCAGACGGGAGTGGAACAGGAAACATGGACGGTTATGTTGGTTTTCATGCTGCTCTGAGGCAGGCCTACGATCGGTTTATAAGGGATCTTGCCAAGCAGTGCAAGCAATTAGTTAGACACCACCTTGATTCGGTTACCAGTCCATACTCACAGGTCTGCTATGTTAATGACTTCCAACTATCTAATGGCCCAAATGCTAACTCTTTTAGGCCGACTACTGTTTCATTTTTTCTTGAGTTGAGCGATACAGAGTCAGCTTCCCGCAATATAACGAGGGATCAAGAAAATATACCCCCAGAAAAGAATGGACAGGAAACTACCCCTGGTAAAACTGCAGAAGCTAAAGAAGCTTTGCGAGAAAGCCAGATGACTGTCCCAGAGACGCCATCTCCAGATCAGCCAGGTGATCCTGTCTATATTGGGGCTAAAAAGGATGTTGGGAATTGCAATGACTTTGGACCAAGAAAGAGAATGTCAAGAATGACGGGAAATAACAAAATTTCTGATAGTATGAGATTTCAGAACGGTGGCCTTCTATTGGGAAATGGGGATAAGTCAGGTTCAGCGTACTCAGAAATATGTTTATCAGCGGCACAGCATTTTGCACGCATTCGTGAAGTGCTTGTTGAGAGAGGCGTGGCATCAACGTTAAATTCTGGATTTCTCACCCCATGGTAAGCTTACCTGTCTTTCGTAAATCAACTCATGGCCGCAGAATGTTATCAATATGAAACTCAAACAACCAACACATTTTCTGTCCAGTAGTTCGAAGTTGTCTAATGCCTACAATAACTTGACACAGTTGCGAAGTACTAACTGAGGCCTTGAAGTAATTTGTCATATTTGTTCAATTGTTTAATTTTTATAAATAATGCAGTTTAGTATTATTTTGTAACGACGTTTTGAATGCCACGGAGGATCTCTGTTTCAAAGTTATAATTGTGCTCAGTACAGGAAAAATATCTCGAATTTGCTTGCTTTACAGTAAAGTACAATCTTATATTGCAAACAATTTGTTCTTTTGGATGGAAACTTGTGTTAGGATCCCAAGTTGTTCACCACACTTGTAAATTTTTCCAGTTTACACATCGGTAATACCGAAGCAGGTATCTTTCAAGGAGAATTACTGAGTGAACTAGAATAGACAATCCTTTGAGAGCTAAATGGATTTTATGCCAACTGTTGTTATATCCTCCATTCAGATGATGACCTTATGCTTAAAACTTTCATTTTTCTTATGTGTTCTGTGCAGTCGGGAACGTCTTGTAGTGGCTCTTGGGCTAGATTTGTTTGCAGTGAATGATGAGAAATTCATGGACATGTTTGTGGCCCCTGGTGCCATAGATTTGCTGCAAAATGAACGAGAGTCTCTTCTGAAGCGTCAAAAAATTCTCCATTCGTGCTTGAATGAATTCAAAAATGTTGCTCGGGCCCTTTGATTGATGTAACTTAACCTAGCTTCCTAAAACAATTGATTCTGGATAGGCCCAATATTTCTGTCCACCCCTCGTTATATGTAGATTATATTTTATTCACAACTAGTGAAAAACAGAAAAAGAAAAAAAAAGTTCATTTTGGGGCTTTCTCAAAGCTTAAATGCCACTATAATTTTCCCCCTAATGATTTTCCTGGTTGGTCCTTTTCAGTTCTCTACAGAAGTAATATCATTTTTCATTCATGGTGGTGGTTCACATTCATCTTTCAGGAAATAGAGAAATATGGGGACCAAAAATTTCCTACTGGGTATGATTCCTTAATAAAATCCAAGGTAGATCTGATTGTTAAAATTTAATATCATTAGTTAAGAAATAGTTACATACTCTTGAAGTGCCATATCATTTATAAAAAAATATTCCAGCTATCCTTTTTTTATGAATATAATATCTAATAAATCTCTTTTAATTATTTCTTCTCATAATCCATTATAATTGATATTTGTTGGATCCACAAAAATGATAATTAAAATATTTTTATTAGAAAGAATATAGATGATGTGGCACTTTGTCAGTATATAAGTAGTTATCACAATATTCATGCACTAAAATGTACTAATGTTCACACGTTCTTTAATGACTAGTTTGATGATTGATTATAGACAAAGTATGTTTGCATTTTCTTTGTTAAATGCATGGTGCATGATTTGAATTACAGGTGGATTTCTCAGGTTGATGATTTGGTTTAGTATCATTTTGATTATTATATCCAAACTATATGCATTGATTTCCATTAAATTTGCAGATTAGGAAGGGTAACTGATCTAGGACCATTTTTTTGACAAAAGACAAGGAACGAATAGGGCCCATGAGGTTTCTATAGGCTTAATATAATTTTTACTTTCTTAAATTTACTTTTACTTTAATTTTGATCTTTCAAATTTAAAACCAATTATTTTTATCCATAAGTTCATTTATTTAAAATATTGGTCTTTATAATCTAATAAAAATTCGAATAATTTTATCTCGTTGAGGGGTCAAAACTAAAATGAACGTAAATTTATGGGATCAAATATTGTATTAACCCTTTTTAAAACATGTTTGTGACTTTCATTTTATGAGTTGTGCTGTTTGAGAATCCATTGTGAGAGTAATTTTACGTAAATAAAGGTAAATATGTGAAATAGATTTTATCTCGATTTATGTGTAATAAAGGCACATCATACTTCCCAAACAAGCATAATGCATTTCAGGCTCTAACAAATTGGATGCTTACAAGCTACCAATGTTTAAGAAAGCCTCTCCTCACCAACATTTCGTGGTTACCAAATGCTCCTAAGCTTCTCTATAACTCCGACATTTTTCTCCTGGAAAAAGATGGATTGCTTAAAATACTATTTATAGACGTGAAGGGGAAATCAAATGTAGTAAATTCAATTGAAAAGATAATGTGTTAAAAAAAAATTATAAGGAAAAATGCCTGTGCATGCATAATATTTTTCAAAATATATGTGAAGTACGCAGAATGAATAATGAATTGAAAGAACAGTTCTCTGGCTTCTTTCTTTGTTTCTTTCCATTTTGTACAATTTAAATATACACAAGCAAAAAGTTTAATTATAGTTTTTTTATATGAAGAAAAAAACAGGTTAGGTTATCTTAGTTGCTAGAAGATTTTAGGAACACATAAGCTCTCAATTTATTTACATTTTATAAAGTTTAATTATAATATTATAGCTAATTATAATTAAGAGTTGAAGGTTGAAACATACCATGCATGTTGATGTTTTAAACAAGTTATTGAAATGATAACACAAACGCCAATAGCTTACAGCTTAATGGTATGAAAGCTTAATATTTTATTTGAATATTATATAATTTTATTTGAAAAAATATTTTTTTATACACATTTATTTGTAATCATTTTTATCTATACTACTTAAAGCTTCCTAGATTTTAGCCGATAATTTGCAATCGAGGAGATGATAATGATTAGCCTGTTCATATAATGACAAAATGACAATGAGATGATCATGATGACACTCCCATGGAAGAGAGGTTATAAATTTCAGAAAGGGGTTGGAGAAGAAGCTAAAGCAACTTTTACAGAGAACAGGGCAGCATCCCATCATTTATAGGGCAAGTTAGTCCAATGAAAAGAACACATGGCCTTCTATAGTGGAACTTAAAGCCTCTTTTTTAAAATAATTTTCTTACCTTTTACTACACATGCCATGATGAAAGAACCACTACAAATAAACAAAAACAGAGAGAAAGACAAGATATAATAATAATAATAATAATAATAATAATAATAATAATAATATATCACTCTTTCAACATAATTCACTCATTCATTGAAATGGCAATACCAAAATCTAAGTGGTCCCTTTTTTTCCCTTTCATCCTCTCTTTGTCGCTTTTATGAGAGACCTATTCCAACATTTCATTGTTACATATTTCAATCCAATCATAGTATTAATTAATGGCAACCATAATCTAGGCTGCAATTCATCATGTTTAGGCCATTTTGTCATATATGCACTTTCTATAGGTCTTCTTATCTAGTTTTTTTTTTCTCTTTTAATGGAAGTTTCATAAATATATAGTTTCAATAAAAGGTTTTAAATTTAAATTTGTATGAATGCAGAAATCCTTTTTTTAAAAGAACTACTCCCAATTAAATTTGATAATATTCAAATCCAACCTAGTGAAATAGCCATATAAAAAATATATTATTTCATGATCTAATTCAGTTCTTCTGAAATTCACATATTTTAGAAAAATTTTGTGTCATCCTCTAGAATTATTACTCAGATGCCCCACCAAATGTGAAAAGGCTTCTTTTTCAGCTAACGAAAAATGTTATTTTTTTATACTGAAAAGATCCAATTTACCTTTATTTTTTTGTTCTTATTTTTATTTACATTTTTGTATTTATTACTCGATCTAATCGCTACATTTTCGGTAAAGATAAATGTTTAAATCAATTAGAAAAAGGGACAAACAAATAGCAGAAAGATTTTGCTTCAATATGCCTTTGTATTCTACTTCTTCCATTAAAATACAATTTTTATTATTTAATGACAAAGTTACTTTGAATTAGATATGAATTTAGTATTTTTTTTTATCAACTAAAGAACGATTTATACAGTTTTTATAACAACAAATAAGCCAGATGAGTAAATATTAAATCCTATCTTTAAAGAATGATAGAGTATTTAATTAACTATATATAAAAGGAAGACATATGATACGACACAACTAGATTGTGAAACAATAAAATACATAAAGTATCTAAATAAAAATTTTAAATGTTACATAAATCTATATAATAGAGTGAAATACACGTCTGATATATAATGGACATATTTTTTTCGTCTTTATATTTTAAAGTTTCCATACTTAATGGCATAAAGTTCAAGCTTATTTTTTTCACAATTTTTATTTTTTAATGCAGATGTAACATATGTTTCACCAATTTTTTTCACAACATCAACCAAATTAATAATAAGGCTCTCATATTGGGAGATGTATTAAAGCCGTTTTTTAAATAGATATTGATCTTACTGTTTATTATTAATAACTTATAAATAGTGCTACTTGAAATAAAAATAACTTGAAGTAAAAGACTAAATAATCCGTCTCCCTTAAACATGAAAGTAGGCATACATGGCAAAAAAAAAAAATCTGTGTGTGTATAAAAACATATTACATCCTTCTAGTCAATAAAATGTTCAGCCCCCTGATTTTTTTTTTTATTTCCCAGTTTTTTTGAAAGGGACTAAATTGCAAATAAAATATAGAGTGATGGTCACAATCCATTTTAATTTCTTTACAGGTAAAAATACAATTTTTTTCCATAAGTCATTGAAGTGTGGTAGATTCAGCATTCTCAAATATTCCCCCCTTGATTACATGGTACACAATAGAATCTCATTCCAGTACATGCCACTTATTGACTATAATCCAACTTGTCTAACACTTCTTTCTTTCTTACTTTAAATACTACTTTTAACCTAAATATAAAAGCTAATTCAATTTTAAGAGATTAAGTAAATTAATTAATAGATATATTTACAGTTTTTTTTAAACTAATTTGCTTGATCTATAAACTGAAGCATAATCTAATGATACACATATATTTCAAAATATATTTTAGATATAAGTAATTATCTAGCATTTTTTAATTTTCATAAATAAATTAACTGATTTTTATATTAAGAACATGATAGAACATCTTCTCTAATTAATTTCTCTATTATCTCTCATTTTTTCTTCCATTTTTGTCAGCTTTCTTTACATATAGCATGGTAAATTTAATAACCCCACTGAGTGATATTTGATTGATTGCATTACATATTAACATTGACGTTTCATTCAAAAAGGAAGAAAAAGGGGCAAATGAAGGTATCATCATAAGTGTTGGATCAAAGCATATCATCCATGAGGCATATTTAGGTTAAACCATCAAACATGGTTAAATAGTAACTAAGACTTCTCTTTTAGCAACAAAAAGATCTTTGAGGCTAGATAGCTATATATATAGCACCCTAGTTTCAAACAAATTATAAAGCTAAAGCATCTCATAATTATATGTTTCAACATATTTTATCTATGATGGAGCTCCATTATGGCATTGTTGAAATCTACAGCTAGAGTAGGGCCATTAAGTTTGACTAAAACACTAGTTTATAATTACTTCAAATATAAAAAAGATGTTTTTGTTTAAATGGTATAAGATTCATTTAATAGTAATGGGATTGATCACTAATAATTCTGATCCTAAATATAAAAGTTCTTCAAGGGTTTGTTTAATTTGGTTATAAATTTATAACACCTCAATCTATTTACTTCCTAATTTTATAATTTTTACGTAAAAATTATATTAATTACATAAAGTAAGAGGGCTTTCATCAAAGAATAATTATATCACACATTAAAAGGTTATTTTGAAATAGGTAATATATATTATTTATTACAAATAACTAATTTAATTAATTTCTTCAACATCCTTAAATTAGTTATCTAATTTTTGTATTAATAATAAGAAATCATATGTGTATAACCTATACACCTATTTATTTATCTGTGTGATGTAAAATTAGATGGGAGTTGCCAAAGGCTTTGTCGCCAAATGACATAGAAACTCGTATGCAAGTGAGAAGTCTCGTGTTTGATCCGATATGCAATCTCAAAAAGAAATTAGATGTGAGCTTACCGAGATTAATGGAAGAAGATATATAAAAGTGATCAACCAAAGTCTTTTAGCCACTTTGAATCAAGGTTAATGAACCCGGCACTACTACAGATTATAGCTTTGGCGCCTGAAATTCGCGTCCTCTTTTAAAAAAAGGGAGTAAAAGATGAAGGCGGTGGCATTTTTGTAATTATAATAAATGATTAGGCCCTATGGCGCCCCGTCAAAAGAGAAGGGCGCCATAGGTCTCACCCTACGGCGCCCTATCTAGGAATAGGGTGCCCTAGGGCACCCGGGTGCACCCTAGGGCGCCCTATTCCAAGATAGGGCGCCCTAGGTTGAACCCTACGGCTCCCTTTCCTAGGGTGCCCAAATTTAAAATTCCAGAGTCCCCCCACCCCGTCTCATAGTGGTCCCCCAAACCCCACCTCTCCCTCTCGCCGCAAGCCCCGTCCTTCAAACCGTCTCGTCGCCCGTCGTTGCTCATCGCCGTCGCCCGCCAGTCGCACGCCGTCCCCCCAAATCGCAAGCCGTTGCCGTCGCCAGTCGCCAGCAGCTTTGCACGCCGTCGCCCGCCATTCCGAACGCTGTCGCTCTCAAATCGCCAGTCGCCAGCCGTCGCACGCCGTTGCCGTCGCTTGCCGTTGTGGTAACTTTCTTCCTTTACTCTTCAGTTTTTTCTCTTCACATTG
>JANTPZ010145376.1:0-11167 GCA_025593235.1 Vachellia pachyceras | reverse complement strand
GCTCTCTGGCCAAGGGCTTTGTGAAAATATCAGCTAGTTGAAGATGTGTAGGAATGAATTCAACTTTAATATCTTTATTTTGCACATGATCCCTGATAAAATGATGTCTTATATCAATATGCTTGGTCCTTGAATGATGCACAGGATTCTTTGAGAGATTTATGGTGCTTGTGTTATCACAGTAGATGGGAATTTCTTTGAAAATCATTCCCAAGTCCTGGAGTTGCTGCGTCATCCATAAAACTTGAGCACAACAGCTTGCAGCATCAATATATTCAACTTCTGCAGATGATAATGATACTGTTGATTGCTTTTTGCTGAACCAGGATACCAGTGCTCCACCAAGGAATTGACACTGACCACTCGTGCTTTTTCTATCAGTCTTATATCCAGCATGATCAGAGTCTGAATAAGCAATCAATTCCTCACTGCTTCCTTTTGGATACCATAATCCAAGATTAGTGGTACCAGTAAGATATCTGAGAATCCTCTTAACATTTTCAGCATGGGATTCCTTTGGAGCAGCTTGATAACGAGCACACATTCCAACACTAAATTGAATGTCAGGTCTACTTACTGTGAGATAAAGCAAAGACCCAATCATTCCTCTATATCTCTTGATATCATAATCCTTTCCATTTGTATCTGCATCAAGTAGTGCATTTGAGCTCATGGAAGTGTAAGCACTTTTGCATCAATCCATTCCAAACTTCTTAAGTAGCTCTCTGAGATACTTGGCCTGATTAATGAAAATTCCATCTTTCTTTTGCTTAATTTGAAGTCCAAGAAAGAAATTTAATTCTCCCATCATGGACATTTCAAATTCTCCCTGCATCATCTTGGCAAATTCTTGACAAAGATCATTATTAGTTGCACCAAATATAATATCATCAACATAAATCTGTACAATTAATTAATCTGACTTTGAGTGCTTAATGAACAGAGTTGTATCCACCTTTCCTCTTTCAAAACCTTTCTTGATTAAGAAATTACTTAACCTTTCGTACCAAGCTCTTGGAGCTTGTTTTAAACCATAAAGAGCTTTTTTTAATTTGTAAACATGATTTGGTTTGGAAAGGTTTTCAAAACCAGGGGGTTGCTCAACATAAACTTCTTCCATAATGAAACCATTCAAGAAAGCACTTTTCACATCCATTTGAAAAAGTTTGAAATCTATAATGCATGCAAAGGCAAGTAAAATACGTATAGCCTCTAATCTTGCCACAGGAGCATAAGTTTCTTCATAATCAATGCCTTCTTCTTGATTATACCCTTTTGCAACTAATCTGGCTTTGTTTCTGACAATGATTCCAGATTCATCAAGTTTATTTCTAAATACCCATTTTGAACTGATAACAGGATAATCATTGGGTCTGGGAACTAAGTCCCATACTTGATTTCTTTCAAATTGATTTAATTCTTCTTCCACTGCAATTATCCAATCAATGTCAGACAAAGCTTCTTCAACATTCTTAGGCTCTATTTTTGAAATAAAAGCTAAAAATTAAGCCTCATGAATAAATCTTTTCCTGGTTTGTACACCTTTATTCACCTCTCCAATCACTTGATTGATGGGATGATTGCGGATGTATTTCCATGCTTTTGGTTGAGGAGATTTAGAAAAATCATTAGATTGGTCATTTTCATAATCCTGAGTGTAATATCCACCCTTTTCTGTAAAGCCAACATAGAGGCCAAATCGAAAGTTATACGACAAGACAAGACCCAGAAATAAAAGTACAGAAAAAGGAGTTGTCAGTGGACATAAAAGACCGTGGACAAATTAGTCCTAAGGCTTTGAGATTTCTAAGAATGTAAGTCAGGGACATAAATATCATTAAGTATAAAGACCAAGGGCAATATGGTCATTGGATAAAAAGGGCTAAACCAGTAATCAAAATTCAAGTTAAGACCCACGGATAGAAAGTACAGAAAAAGTTGATTACTGTTGGGCTGGAAGTCGCAGAATTAGATTTGGCCTAGTGGATGGAAGTCGATAGGAATAGTAAAGTTAAGCGTGCTCGTCCCAGGAGCAATTGAAGGATGGGTGACCCCCTGGGAAGTTGCCTAAGGGGTAAGAGACCTAAAGATCAAGGGCCAAAAGGTTAAGGGCAAAATGGGAATTTATGAAAAGTTAGACTGTGAAAGGGCATTTTGGTCATTAAGAAAAGGTGTAAGGGCATTTTGGTCATTTGACAAAGTCAAAGTTAAAAAGACAAATGGTTGACCAAAACTCAGAAAAATTAACATATGCCCAAAAGATAGAGCATAACTCACTGATTACCAGAGATTCAACCGATTGTTGAAATTCGGTCTGGATGAGGAATTATGAAATTTTAAAGATTTGATGATTGAAAATATTTATTTAAGGTATCAGGAGTTCTCTAAGACCAAAAAACAGAGTCTAGAAAAATTCAGGGAATTTTTTAGTATTTCACAAAATTATTACCCAAAGTACGATTAAGGCGATTTTCCTGAAAATGAGGAAAAATGCCTGAAAAATCCTCAAAAATTTAATTTATTACAAAAATTAATTTGAAACAATTTAGAAGGTATTTTGGGGAAATATGAAGGGCTAGAATATCAAAGAAAAATATAGAAAATTATAAGGCCCTAAAAACGATTTATTCTAAAATTGCTCGTTTTCAGGGGTTTTAAACAGGATAAAGTAATCCTGTTAATTTTGATTTGATTAAGGGACATTTTGAGGATGATGATTTTAATATATTTAAGAGGAAATTATGGAGATTAAATGAGGAAGAAAACATCTCCAGAAAAGTAGAAAAAGATTCACCGGAATAAAGTTAAGTTTACTGGTAAAAAGTGCAATCGGTAAAAGTAACCGAATGAGATCCGGTTTAGCTAACCAAACCAGATTTTTTTCACCCATGTGCAGCCATCATGAGCCACTTTTGTGGAGCCAATGAGAAGCACACAAATGTTGGATTGGTGGCATCATTTTCAACCTTTAGATTAAACTTACTAGTTAAGACAAAATCTTGGCCATTCATTTCTTATCAAGAGATTAAATAAACAAGACACTTTTCTCTTTCCTTGGCCATTTGCACGAAATCTTGGCTGCAAAAAGAAGAGCAAGTGATGCCATGGGAGCTTGAGGAAGAGGAAGAAAAGCTTGAGGAACTAACAAGGTAAGCTTCCAATAAACCAAATCAACCTATTTTCCTAAGCTTTACAACTCCCTCTTTAATTCTATCGGTTTATTTTCTTGAATAAATCTCTCTTTTGGAAGATTGGAAGGTTAGGGTTCTTGAGTTCCAAATGAAAAAGAGAGGGATTTAAGGAAAATCAAAGGTAGTACAACACTCCTTGCAAGATAAGGAGTAGATTGGTGTATGTTTTGTGATTGTTGGAGTTGTGTATGAAATTGGAGCAAAAAGTTACTGTTCACGAAGCACTGTTTAGCACTGTTCATGAAGGAAAATGAATGATTTTATGATGCCCAATTATGGGAAAATGGTTTAGGATTGAGATTATGTATGTGTGTGAAGCTAGAAGTTGAAAAAAATCACATTTTTCCAATTTATAGAGCAATTTTCGTGCTGCTGCAGGGCAGTGAAAAAGGAGTGTGATTTTGATGATTTTGATGCTTCCATTGAGTTTAGAATGCAAATTTGTGTAGGGTACAAATGAGAAATGAATTTGGGAAGCGTTAGAAATCATAAGAGCAAATTTCAATGTTTAGGAAGATTAAACATCAAAGAACTTGTTGGGGACATTCATCAAGAGAGCTTTAAAGATCAAGAAAAACTAAAGGGTAAAGGTAGCAAGACCTTCTAATCCTAATCTTGATTGCTTTGAAAATGTGTATGAATTATGCATGACATGTGTTGAAAATTTGTGATGATTGAAAGTGTGAATATGTGCTTTTGTATGCTATGGCCATATGCATTTCATTGTTACATGTTGCACTTTTATGATTTCACACTTACATTGAAAGTTGTCATGCAATTTTATAATGTGTGTTAAAAAGTTTTGCTACTGGGATTTCAAAAATCTCATTATCCCCCAACCAACCATGTAGGTGCAAGCTCAAGGAAAGGGTAAGGGTAAAGTTATGGATGAGTGAAGTTGATGCTCTTACTTGTGGAATTTTGTATAGAATGATTGGAACTTTATGTTTGAATATTGATGTAGTTATGTAATCTTAAACCTCTACTCGATAAAGTAAGTAGATAAATGCCAATATATGCATGAGAACATACTAAAATGCTAAGGAATGTTAGATAAGTAATCATGCATTGCTAGAGGTTGAGTTTTAACCAAAAAGAGTTTTGGTAAATTTTTAAAGAAAAGTTAAGCTTTAAGTAAGGGGGTTCCAACAACCCTAGAATGTACCCTTTTTCAAGTGACGATGAAAAATAGCAAAAAAATTCCAAATGACTTGAAACTTCCCAGTTAAATACTTCACATCCTAAGATTTAAAATGAGCCAATGTTTCTAAATTTGGATGTGTATATACAGAGTTATGATTTTTCAAAGTTAAGAGAAAAATCTGGAAAACTGGAAAGTTACCAAATGAACAGTTATATTCACTGAATTAGCTATATCGATTGGGAAAGTTTTGAAACTAATAAGTTTTTTTCTCTTAACATTTCAAGCCCAATTTGAATAAGGGCAAGAAATTTTGTGGAAAAGGCAGGAAGGATGTCCCTAGATACAAAGGGGGCAGAAAGTAACGTTGACCTGAATAAGGTCAAATGCAATTCCTGCCAGAATTCGGGTCACTCCATGAAGGACTTCCCTGAGCGAAATGACCATGGAAAGACTCAAGCTCAACATACCATGTAACGAAGGATTGGGGATCCTTCGAGGAAAACCATTGGTTGCCGCATCAATGCAAATGGCTTTGCGTTGGTAATAACGAATGATCGCAGAATTTAGTTTTTGTACTATGTATTTTGAATTATAGGTTTGATGTGAGCTTTTATGGCAAGGTTGCTGACATTTTTGGCAATGAAAACTTTTATGGTTTAACTTTCCCTTCAAGAAAGGTTTTTGTTATGGAAGTTTTGATAATTTTGACTCACATGACTGTTTTGTTAAATCCTCCAATATAATAGTTGGCATGAATATCTGATATTCTAACTAGGGCACATAAGTTAGAATCGAATGATTAAACTAGCAAAAGAAGGTTTTCTAGGTGAAGTCCAAACATGGAAATGGCCTTATGTGAAAATTGTTTGTCTGGTAAGGAAACTACAAAACCTTTCGGTTCAGGGACCAGAGCTGAAAATCCATTGGATTTGGTCCATTATGATATACACGATCCCATGAGTGTGAGGGCAAGGTACGGAGCTTGGTGCTTCATTACCTTTACTGATGAATTTTCACGATATGGTCATGTCTATTTGATCTCATATAAGTCTAAAGCCCCAGAGTGTTTTAGACGGTACATGAATGAGGTAAAGAATCAAATAGAACATAAAATTAAAGTATTACGTACTGACCGAGTTCGTGAATACTTATCCGATCAGTTAAAGAGCTCTGTGAACGAAAAGGGATATTTAGGCAGTTGACTATCCCTGGCACTCTACAACAAAACGGAGAGTCCGAAAGAAGAAATATGACTCTTCTAAACATGGTTAGGTTGATGATAGCTCAAGCAAACCTACCAATTTTGCATTTGGATGATGCTTTATTAACAGTAGCCTTTATACTTAACCGTGTACCGTCAAAAGTAGTTACTTCCACACCCTATGAGTTATGGACGATACAAAAGCCAGATTTAAGTATCTTAAGACCCTCGAGGTTGGCTGTAGACGTTCATAATGATTCCCATAAGTATGGGAAGTTGGGTCATAGAGGAAAGAAATGTATCTTCATAAGATACTCAAAAGAATCAAAAGGATACATTTTCATAAGTGAAAACAAAGATGGAATAGTAACTGAAATTGAATCAAGGAATGCTGTATTTTTAAAACGGAATTTCCCTGCAGGGAGACATAATATGAACAGTATCTCTTTATGAGACAGAACAAGGTAGTGCAGATCGATCTAAGGATCCCCAATCGTCTCAATATGTCGATCTAATGATCCCTAATTGTCTCAATTTCACCTATTACTGTAATTCTTCCTGATTGATTTTCTCTGAAGCTTACTTTTCCACCATCCTTGGCTTTTAGGCTGACAAATATGCTTTTATCACCTGTCATGTGTCTTGAGCATCCACTGTCAATGTACCATGTTTATTCTGGATGCTTTAAGATAAACCTATAGGGAAATCATTTGATTGTTTCAGGTACCCAATTTCTGTTGGGTCCTTTCAGGTTAGTTTTAGGATCCTTTGGAACACTTGTTCCTTTTAGTACCCACTTATACGTGCCTAAAACTTTGTTTCTTTTAAAGTGACATGAAGAGGTTTTATGTCCCATTCTGTTGCAGTAACTACAGAAGGTAAAGGGTTCAGAAGCATGTATAGTTCGTTGAAAATGTTGTAAGTAACTTTTGTTGCCTTTCGTTTTCTTCCCCTTTCTCAAATCATTTTGAGGGTGATATCCAATACTACTCCTATCATTTGTAACTCTTTGGTTTTTCAAAATTATTTGAAGCATTTCACTACCTTGAGTAAACTTCTGAAGAGTTTTGGATAAACGTTCATTTTCATTTTTCAAAGTATGGCAGTTTGAGCAAGTGTTGATGACAACTTGTTTTTCAGTAGGTTTTTCAAGTTCTTTAACTCTTTTTCTTAGAAAGGATAATTCTTTTGCAAATGTGAGTAATTCAATATGCATTTCATCATATTCAGAACATAATTCTTCATAAGTAGGTTCAAGAATTACCTCTTCTGCTTCTGAGTCTTCTTCCTGGGCAACAAGGTAGAGATTAGCTTCTTCTTCAACTTCACTTTCATCTTCATCTGAACTGTCACCGCAAATACCTAAGACATATGCCTCCTTCTTCTTGAAGAACTTTGGTTTCTTTTTGTCTTTTTCTTTTTCTTTGTTTTGAGTTGTAAGCTGAGGACAGTCTGCTTTAACATGGCCTGGCTTGTTGTATTCACAGCAGATTATCTTGCCTGATCCTTCTTTGGATGGCCTTTTGAATCATTGATCTTTGCGATACATTCTTCTAAATTTTCTGACCACCATTACAAGTTCTTCTTCTTCTTCAGTTTCTGACTCTTTCTTTTTTTTTATACTTTTGAGAGCCAATTCCTTCCTTTTCTTTTCTTCTATGTTGGACAGTTCCTTTTTGAACTTCTGCTTGCTTTCATACTCAGCGAACATTTTGAACATTCAAAGCTATTTATTACATTCTCTGTAAATCTTCCAAACTCCTCCTTTACTTCAGTATTAGCCATCTACTCTTTTGAAAGAGTTTCTTTGAGCAAAAATTTGTTATAAATCTGAGAGAAACTCAAGGTGGGGGACCTTGAGCTTGTTAGGCTGAGATTGAAATAGAAAACAGAGGGTTCTTTACTTTGTTTTAGTGAAAAGAAAAAGGGGGAGTGAATTCCCAGTTGTACAGGCTTATGTAGCCTCAGTTTGTTGTTGGTAGTGAATTTGGAAATCTCAGAGGAGTTCTGAGGACTGGGCGTAGGTCAAGAGGACCGAACCATGATAAATTTCTATGTTCATCTTTTCTTTTCTCTCTCGGTGATTTTGTTCTCACTTTTGTGATTTAAGCTTTAATTTTTAAATTAACCAATTCACCCCCCCCCCTCTTGGTCAAATCATATTCTAACATTAATGTCATGTGGTAATGAAGAAATAATAATGCAAAATTTGATGTATTGTATTCTTGCCAATAAATATGGATTGGTGGCTCTAATAGTTAAATCTATGAGGCGTTGATTAAAAGGGTTCAGACTAGAAGGACTTGATTCAAAATTTAAGGTAAATTATAAGGACATGTGATTTAATTCCCCCCAAATTTGAAAACAAAGTAATAATATTTAAGGGCCCGTTCGGGGTGGTGCTGAGTTTTTGGTTTTTGGTTTTAAAATGCAATTTTGAAAACAAAACGTATTCGGCTAAAATGGAGTTGTTTTGGTTTTTAACACAATTTCAAAACAGATTTTATCCAAATTTGAAAACCACAAAAAAAGGTTTTCAGATTTTAGTTTTTGTTTTGAAAAATTTATTACCCTTCCCAACAACATTTCTCCTTCTCTCTTCATCATCTCACACTCAACCGTCATCACCTCCCCCCCCCAATTTTGCCTCTCCCACTCCCAACTTTGCTCCGGCTCCGCCCCTCCGATTCCTATTCCACCTTATCCAAACCCTACCCCTCCTCTGCTATTGGCATCCGCAACAAATCCAAGCCCACCCATGCCACCTGAATCGATAATGAATCCAACCTCCGCATAACTCCAACCCCAATCCTCATCTCGCCTTTATTACAGGCGGCGGGTTGGCTCTAGCCCACCATGCCTTTTTAAAAATAATATATTATATATTTTTAATCGTTTTCATCTCAATTTTTTAAAGTATGATAAATAATACTTAATACATTTGAAAATAGTATATATTTTATTTTTCATATCACATTTCTATAATATTATATTTAAAATTATAACAACACATTAATATTTATATTTTTGTTTTAACACATTAATTCACAACACATTTTTCAAATTGAAAACAAAAAAAAACTAAAACGAAAAACTAAAAACACAAACTAGTTTCTGTTTTTAAAAATTTTAAAACTTAAAACTCAAAACCACCCCGAACGGGGCCTAAGGTTTTTTTTTTTTTTTGTTTCAGTAAATCATGTTTAAAATGACAAAATTTGAGAGTTGCAGCAAACATAAATTGAAACAACATAGAGGTGAGATCAGCTAGAGCCACTTAATGCATAGCATTCTAAAGTATTTTAATGTGAGGATATCACTCAGGTTCCCATCAAAATGATGATGATGATGATGATTCATTGACAATTATGGTAGCTCTTCACTTGTCATTGAGGATTTTTTTGATAGTTTTCTCTTGGTAGGGACGTGAGTGATATTCTCCCCAATTTATTAGATGTGTCTAGCTAAAACATTGTATTTTAATGTATCAAAAACCCTCAAGTATTTTTCCAAGTGTGTTCAGCACTCTAGATTACCTATATTGTTAATCAAGCATTAAGAAAAGCCAATAAATATGGAAAGTCACCTATAATCCACTAGAGTTGATAAAGACGATTCAAACTAAAAGGACTTTATTAAAAAATGACGTAAACCATGTTGACATGCGAATGAGCTCTCCTGAAATTTAAAGACAAGATTAATGATGTTTAAGTTTTTTTATTTAAGTATAATATATGTCAAAAATGACGTAAATAAGAGGGGCTAAGTATTTTTGTGACAAACATAAATTGTAACATGCATTAATTTTAAAAGCTGGCACTCAAATACACTCAGAAGTGAGACACGTTAGAGCCACTTAAGGAATAATTTTATTTAATTGTGACAAAGTGCTAGGAATTAACTTAGCATCCAGCACAATAATCACTTGTTCAGCATAATTTTATTTAGCTGTGACAAAATGCTAGAAAATATCTATGCTTCCAGCACATTATTAATCATCCGTTTAGACACTTTAGATGATTCAACTTTGAAGAAAACAAAACCCATAGGGTATTCTGTGATGGCCAAAAGCCTCATTCCCTTATCAGTGGATATCCCAATATCTCCACAAGAATCACCTTCAGTGGGACAAAACACGATCTTGTAGGCAGATGTACCAAATTTTTGAATCTTGAACACACCCTTGAGAGTATTCTCGTACCCAGTGATTTTCACAGACTTGAACCCCGTCCTCTTCTTCAACAATAGTCCACTTTGAGGGCAAAGTAACACAATTTGGTACTTCTCCCTCAACAGAGAAGAAGTCCACAATAGTGTTGGTTCGGATGAATCCAATTCTTAATGGGGAAGCAGTTGTCCATGGTAAGCCATAGATCATATTGATGGGAGAGAGGGATATGGTCCAACACTAAAGAGGGCAAGTTTCGTTTCCCGTCTTTGTGAGAATCATGCCACCACCTGATGGCCATATAAATGGAAGGATGTAGTAAAAGCCACCGTTGTTTACGATGTCGCCATTAGAGTCCAGGACGACTGAGGCTTTGGCTGCAGAGGCGATGAAGTCAAAGAGAACAAAGAGAGCAAACAAGGAACGCTTCATTATTGGTAGGTTGAGAGAGAGAGAGAGATTATTTTTATGCGATATGTGGTTGCGTGGAAACGGGAGAGCCAAAGCGTTCTATTTATAGAACATGTGATGGATAGTTTAGGCATTTAATTATTGAAGGATAACAAATTTATGAAAAAGATAATCAAAAGTTTTGAGACGTGAAAATCTTTTTTATTGATATGGACTGAAACTTTTATTGAATAAATTTATTTGGAGATATTTTCAAGTGGTCGGAGAGTTATCAATTAAAGGAAGTTACTTCGAATTTTAGTAAGATATCAATTTTGTGTATTAGTCGAAGATTTTAATATAAATATCATAATTTTAAATAAAAATAAAAATGCCAAAAGAAAAAAGAATAAATAATAATCATAACTTGCAATCCTGAAATTGGAAGAATATAGTTTCCTTGTTCTTTTCCTTTTTTGGGTTTTATCTGCTTTTTTCAGCCTCACACGTGTGTGAAAGTTGAAAGGCTTACCATAAGAAAAACGACACAAGGAATACTGTTCACATGTACGTTTCAATAATCTTCTTCTTCGTCGTCTTCTTCTGAATCGGAGAACGTGGTAGGGACAACGAAGTCTGCTGTTCTTCTTCTCCACAAGTCTTCATCATGGAGTGGAGGAGGACCACTAGCAGACAACAGTGGACCAGAGATGAGAGGACATCCCCATCGCCGTGATTCTTATAATATTCCTTTCTGACGAGTCTCGCCAGAGAAGGAGAGATTCATCATCGTTTTCAATGGCTGGAGTTGAGATCTGGTTCATCGTGTAGGTAAAATGGCTGAGAAATACAAGATCAATTAGATTGCGTACATATAAATAATCATTTAATCAACCATGTAAAATAGCCAATAAATGTGGATTGTTGACTTCAATAGTCAAATCCATTGTTAAATCCATCCGGAATTGATCAAAGTAAAAGGACTTGATTCAAAAAATGAGATAAACTATAAGGATCTGTGAATTACTTCTCCTGAAATTTAAAGACAACATTAATGATATTTAAGCGTCTTT
>JANTPZ010145375.1:0-11206 GCA_025593235.1 Vachellia pachyceras | reverse complement strand
CAATAGAAGTTTGTGGAAATGTAGGAGGTATTGCAATTTTTCATTTTGTTGATGTATGTCATATAATTGTGTAGGATGGGGAATTGTTATTTATCTCTGCGGGGTTATTTAGTAGGTGGGATTTGGAGAGGGGGGGTGGAGAAAATTTGTGTTGAACTTCAAAAAATTGGAGAAGTGGGATTATAAAATTTTAATAAAGAGAAGATGTAAGATAAAAGTACGAAAGATTAATTAAAACCTTCTAATCCCACTTCTTGTTTTTTTAAATCTAACCCACAAAAATTTGTCCTCTCCTCTCTTCCAAATAAGCCTTCCTCCTATCTATTCTATCTCCCTCCCACATCTTTCTCTTTCCTACTCTATTCTATCAGTGTTTTGGTTCACAATGGAGGTGTGGTTGGTGGACATTATTATGATTTTAGCAGGCCAACTCTATCTGATCAGTGGTATGTACATGTCGTTACAGATTTTGCGTTGTTTATTGTTTGTTAATCTTGCTCGTCCATCTTATTAATGGGACGGGCTTTGGACTATTTTTATTGATTATATTCTGATTCCACTATTTCCATAAGATGTTCTTTTGGCGCTAGGAAGTTGTTTAGAAGAGTATAAATCAATTTTGATGAATAAGCTTGATTATTTGCCGATTGTTGTTCGATTTTTCATTTTTGCCAAAAGGGTGAATGTGCGTTGCTTAAGAATTGTAGGCACTAAAAAAAATATAGTTAGTATGAGAAGATGAATTCATTACGAATGGGTTTGTCCTTTTTCTCATGTTATCCAGGTTTTTTTGTTGACATTCATTAGCAATTTCTATGATAGTGACTGGTGTTTGAGGGGATTTTTTGAAATTATATTTGGATCATATTTTTTTAATATTTTCAAATTATGGATTTACAGCTTAGTTCAGTCTCTATTGGCATGGTTCCATTCAGGGCCCAGCTTGGTGGAGCTACTTGAAGATGAGTCAGCGGGCTTTAATTTATTGCTTTCTTGCTAGCGGAACAGTTGTGTTAGCTGAGCAAACACCCTATACAGGAAATTTCAGTACAGCTGCTCTTCAATAGCTGCAGATGCTACCTTCCAAAGGCATCAAGTACACATTCTCACGTGACGGGCATGCATTTTACTTCCTCATAGACAATGGCTTTGGTATTGAATGTTTTGAGTTATTATTCGTATGTATTATTAGTGTTAATCGAGTTACATGTCATTTTCTGAAGTATTTCTTTGCCAAGCAGTTTTCCTTGTGGTTGCAGATGGATCAGTTAGAAGTAGTGTGGCTTTCATATTTCTCGAATGAGTGAAGGATGATTTCAACCAGATTTATGGTTCAAGTATTTAGAATGGTGACGCAGTTCCACTTGCTGATGAAGATGACTAACATTGCGTGCAATTTATACTGATAATTTGGGTAAGTATATATGCTTGTTGTCAGTGAATTATGTTCTAACCATTCAAATTAATATGAAATAATTAGGATATAACAAGAGACATTTTATCAACCAGTTACACATTTTTGTGAGAGGAAAAAATAATAATGATGATATTGATTTACTGGAGAACTACAAGTTCTCTGCTTCTCGGCTCGGAACCTTGTAGTTCCCTCATCATAAAAAGTTCAATTCCTTGGCACACCAAAATTTGATCCGATGTTCTCAGAGCACGAAATGACGAAGACAGTTATTTTTGTCTTCTGTTATTTTCTTGCAAACACTAAAACACGTTTGTTTCTGCATGCTTGAATGTGCAGCCTGACACGTACTTTACATCTCAGTCCATTACATGTGTGAGCTGAGATCCGTCTATAAACCAAACCATATTTAAAAGGCTTTGGATCATTAATACAATACAACTCAAGTTGTTAGTTCTTGATATAGGATGATATGAGGAAATATATTTCCTCTTAGAGTCATTGTTTACTTGATCATTATTCTCTCCTATGTTGCTCTGCAAAGCAAGACATGAAGAGGGGTTAGAAGTTTTGAAGTAATCCATTTTGTACAGATGATTATTTTAGGAGAGGTTAAAAAAGAACTTGGAGAAAAAGAGCACAAACAAAAGGAAAACTTAGGCTTACCTTTATACAATTATAATAATTTTTTTAAAATTTCCAACCTTTATTCCGGGAAAACTAATACATTTTGCACAATAATTGTTGCAGGGGAGGCTAAAGACTGAACATGAGGGAAAAGAGCGCAAACATAAGGAAAGGCCAACGCTTACCTTTACTATTATAATATTTCTTAATTTTTCAACCTTTATTTTTGGGAAACTAATCCATTTTTTACAATCTATTGTTGCAAGAGAGGTTAAAGAATGCAAACAAAAGGAAAGGTCAAGGCTTACCTTTACATTGTCGCAATATTTCTTAAATTTTGAACCTTTATTCTGAACATACTAATCCATTTTGTACAAGCGATTGTTTCAGGAGAGGTTAAAATCAAGAAATGAAGAAAAGGAACACAAAAGGAAAGGTTGAGCCTTGTCTTTATACAATTATAATAATTTTTTTTAAAATTTCCAACCTTTATTCTGGGAAAACTAATATATTTTGTACAATAATTGTTGCAGGGGAGGCTAAAGACTGAACATGAGGGAAAAGAGCGCAAACATAAGGAAAGGCCAACGCTTACCTTTACTATTATAATATTTCTTAATTTTTCAACCTTTATTTTTGGGAAACTAATCCATTTTTTACAATCTATTGTTGCAAGAGAGGTTAAAGAATGCAAACAAAAGGAAAGGTCAAGGCTTACCTTTACATTGTCGCAATATTTCTTAAATTTTGAACCTTTATTCTGAACATACTAATCCATTTTGTACAATCGATTGTTTCAGGAGAGGTTAAAATCAAGAAATGAAGAAAAGGAACACAAAAGGAAAGGTTGAGTCTTGCCTTTATAGTTTATACTGTTATAATATTCCTTATTTTCAACCATTATTCTACGGAAACTAATGCAACTTGTTTAATCGATTGTTGCAGGAGAGGTTAAGGATAGAAAATGAACATAGGCGAAAGGAAAGGTTGAGGCTTACCTTTATAATATTATAATATTTCATAAATTTCCAGCCTTTGTTCTGATGAAACTAATCCATTTTGTACAATCGATTGTTGCAGAGATGTTAGAGAAACTGATACTTTTTGTACAATTGATTGTTGCAAGAGATGTTGAAGAAGGAAGAAGAAGAAAAGGAATACAAAAAGAAAAGGTTGACGATCGCCTTGATACTATTATAAAGGTTCTTTAGCTTTCCTACATTTTTCTTGATGAATAAAGCCCTATATGTGCCTTATATTTATCTCCCATGTCCAATGTTGCAAGCTGTTAAGTTAGATTACAATTTGGTTGAAAATATTCTCTTGTAATGAATTTGATATAAAGGGAGCTAAAAGGGGTATAATATAAAGTTCACTGTGATCAAATTATTTAATAAAGGGAGCTAAAAGGGGTATTGTGATTTTAGCATGGCAACTCTATCTGATCAATGGAGTTAGAGAGGGTTAATGACATTGCTTAAAAGTCAAGTAAGAAAGAAACATGTTATGCATTCTAAAACTGTTTCAGGCTCATGGTAAAAAGATTATTCATGGGTCATTATATAGCTACTTACGCTTTTGATTTGAGTGATCATTATTGCTAGATGGGTACGGTTTTCAGCATTTAGAAAAACAACTTATCCAAAAAATCTGCTGTGCAATTATGTTTTGATGGTTGATTTACTAATTAAAATGCAAGGATTTAGAATAATTATGTAACTAATGGGAGATTTAAATGAAATTTACTAGTTGCATTCCTGACAAAGCATGCATTTTCCTTTTCGTTTAAATATTTTTATTATATTGTAAGTTGGATAAGGTTCAAGTTTTATTAATTTCATTTCTCAAGAAAATTGTGTCATACACTACTGCGGATCCTAAATGCTCCCAAGAATTTCTTCTGTACTTATAGTAAGCTAAAAATAGTATCCTCACTTAATAACTATATCTTGTTCCTTTTTATGACCCCATAATTGTTTATTAGGACCCTGCAATGAGGCACCTCCACAAATTCACCTTAAGCCACCAACAAAGATGTAAGCGAAAGATTTCAAAAAAACACCTACTTGAGTGGTTCATGGCATAAACACACCAGGTTGTCTCTTTCCTTGCACTTATGTTACTTGCATTAACCATTAGATTTTTTTAATGAAAAGCCCAATAGGGGTGTGATTATTAGCATTTATTAATCTTTTTTATGTTGATTATTTTATTCTCCTCTCTTTAGCTTGATAGGTGCCTTCCTCCGTCGTTTTATTTTTGAATTTGTGGCTTAGATCATTATTTTGTATTCCATCAAGGACAATGCATGGGTTAAGTGTGTGGGGAGTGGTTTAGAAAGTTTGCGCCTCTCAAAATTTTGTTTTCCTCTGTTTAGTAAAAAATGTGTTTGGGAGGAACAAAGGCATTTTGTCTTCATTTAGAGATTGCGGGATTTGAACAAGTGTACCTTAGTAGATGTTGCATGAAAGGAAGTTGATTGCATATATCGAGATTTATATGATGATGCATTGTTAAGCTTTATTGAATTTGCAGTTTCTGAGCCAATTCAATTTGTCTCTCTTTTAACCTCTTTCCCTCTATTTTTAAAGCTCAATATTTTCATATATGTATCTGTCTTATTTTGTGCGTTTTGTTCAGTAATTACGTGAGGCATCACAATGCTTCCTTTGTGATTAGTTTTCTTGAGATAAGAGATGAAGATGTGGGAAATTTTCTTGAGTTGGCTTAGTTGCTTCATTAGTTTTATTTGTTCAGTAATCACCAAAAGAAGGCACTTAGATGCCTGTGTCTCCCTTTTTGTGCTCTTAATTGTGCTTTGACATTCATGTGACATTCATGTGACTACTCCTTTTTATTTCAGATATAAAGCACCGGTGCAATGCTCATGAGAGTGATTGGGGTTTTACTGATTCTATGCCTCTTGATGAATTGTTTGGTCGAGGTTGGATATGTTGGACTGAAAAACCAAAAATGTGCTTGTTTCATGAATTAACTACTTCAGTCATTGTCTCATATTTCTTATTTCAGAAACATCAGTCTCTGTCTAAAAACTATATGTACTCATAAGCCTCTGTTTGTTTCAGGCTGCATACCTCTGGAAGATATAAAGAAGAAGGTATGAATGCTGTTTGATTTGAATGATCATTGGAGAGCCCAAATTGTTCGTGCTACATGTATTCTTTACTTAAGTCATTGTATCATATTTCTTAAGGTTAGTTGCTACTTTACAAACTATGGGTTTCTGTGTAGAAGGAAGCATCTCATAAGCCTCTGTTGTTTCATGATGTGTACCATATGCCTACTTAGAATGATATGCCTTCAAGGAGTATACCCTTGGAAGATATTTCTTACATCATTGAAAGAGTCATTTTATGGTTTGCATTATAGGAAGATGTTGCTTGCGTCATTGTTTTATGCATTTCTTAATTCTTATGCAATTCGGGATATTAAATTGTTGATCTTCAGCTGGATGTAAAAGGCTGTCTGTCGAGAAGTCTTTGCTTCTTTTGTTAAGTATGTGGAAGTGGATTTATTATCTATTATTGCTGCCAATTTAGCTTCTTTCTTTAGGATTAGTTAAGGTTGATACCCCAGATACTAATCCTTCTTTCTTTCTTGGTTTTTTATATTGTTATTACTTGACTTATCACTGTTTTATTATTATTTTTTTATTTCCCTTGAGTCATTAGTACTGTGATTGTTGTTTTTGCTGTTTTGCCTATAGTGAGATTTTGCTTTTAAGATGATTGGAAAGGCCTTTTCGTTCATTGATTTTTGACTAGTCCTTCAACTTCAGTTCTGGTAAAGGTCAGTTAAAGCTACTTCCTTGTCAGCATTGCATCCTTCCAGCGACTGCAGTGGCCATACTTCCTTTTGGAATGCTAGTTCTCTACCTCTGAATGTTCACTTCTGGTTACTGGGAAAGGGTTTACATAGTTGGGTGGCTTCACTTCAAGAGTAATGAGTTTTTTTTTTTAAGTTTTTTTTGTCATTTGATTCTCTATGCTTATTAATTATATCTTCTTCATTTACAAAGATCTTTAGTTTGGTAATAATCACACTCCATTTTTGCCCTACTTAGTGATTATTGATGATATGGTTTTTATTCCTATCAATAATTTAATAATTGTTTAATTTTCTTTTGGATTTGTGCCAGCTTTGTGATTTTGGTTTTGCACTTGCGATGTCAATGAATACTCTTGTTTTGCGATCCATAAAAGCTTTGCTTATCAAAACTCATGGTTTTTATTTGGGATATTAACATTATTGATTTATGGTCTCTTGGTGTTATATTGTTTGTTAAGTTTCGTTTAACTTGAAAAAGGAACATACTCTTCTATGTGCAGTTAGGCATGTGTATTCTTATTTGTTTGAATTCTGACTTGATGTCTTGAGAATATGTTAGCTTCATGCTAGCATCAGATTATTTCCTCAATTTCTTGCTTGTAACGTTCAACTACTGTGCTTCCCTTTAACATCCATAGCAGTAGAAAATTGTTACAAATTTTTTCCATCTATAGGCGTTTGAAACTTCTGCTTCTGCCTAGGTTAATTTTCTGAGCACATGATCAACTTATGAAAGACCCTTTGTAGTTTCCTTCTGAATGATGATAATGTTTCAATCCTAGTCGTTACCATGTTAGCACACAGCTTTTTCTATCTCAAAATGTTTTGGTTATTCATCTTAATTTTAATTGTTGAAGCCATTTTTCCATGCCCATAACTTGTATGAGTTGTTTGTTGGCCAACCTCCTTTTTACACAAGTTTTGTATATTCTCTCAAAAGACATTGCTAAGGCACATTTCTCAAACATACGAAGTTTACTCGAGATCTTCTGCCCCATGATGAAGTGAGAGCTTCTATGTACAAATTATCCAGGACCCAGTTAAATATCCAGATAGCATGAGCCCCCAGTTCAAAAGCTTTTCGAAGGGTTTGGTTGACAAAGTTGTGGCTATTTCCATTTCTCCATTACATATTACTCTTTTCCACATTGATTTGTAAAATGCTTTGGTTTATGAAATTATTCCTGCTTGACACCTGAAAGTCAAATGACTTGACTAGCTCTTCTTGAGCATCCATTTGTTAAGGAATCTTCAGATTAATTAGATGCCAAGTTAGCCAGTTGAAATTAAATTTATAGTTGTACTAGTAAATAGTAAAAGTGTGTGGCTCCTTTGTTTGGAATTTTGGAATAAGCTTCAGATCATTTTAGTGATCAAGCTCCTTTTTTTTTTATTTTTGTAAATTTGGAAGATCTTCGGATTAAAATTTTTTTTGTTTCCTATCAAAGCAGCATGGTAAAATGAGATGCTTTTACAACATCTTTTCCTGAGCTGTTTTGTAGCTGCTGGCACCTGGTTTCCTTTCCCTAGCATCAAATGACTATTTTGTGATTACAATCCCGTTGTTGGGCTTTCTTTTAATTAATATTGTTGGTGAATTGCTTTCATATTTCTAATACTCTTTGCAGTTTCTAGATTTTGTTGTAAGTTGATTTTTATGCACTGGTTTGCCATATCAAGATATTTTAGAGCCTCATCTTATCCTTATAAAATGTTTTGTAGTTTTCATGTTGGAGTTCCTGGTACTATCCTGCGATGCTGACATCATATGGAGATGAAGGAGTTGGGCAGGCCTGCCGCCTTCCTTTCTAAAATGGTTCACCTTTGGCATTTCAGCTTGTGAGCCAAGGTCTTCTAGACCGAGATAGGATGAGAAGGTTTTTTTATTGTTCGGTTCAAAAAGAGGTCACACTAGATGCCCTGATCTTGATCCTAAGTATAAAACATATTTATCAACCTTTCTTTTCAAATCACTCCCTTGATGCTCTTTTAACAATCTATAAAGTAAAAGAGGTAGGGCGGGCATTGATAAAAATAATTATGGTGTTTTTGAAAAAAAAAATGTCATAGTAACAAATTCAACTAACTTCTTTAGTTAATATAATCAAATTGGTTAAATAACTCTTATATTAAAAATGAAAGGGTATGTTTGGGTTAGTGTAGTTAATGAAGAGAATATTGTGAATCACTTGAATTTTATAGCAAATCTGATGCTTTTAATTATTTTTAATGTAAGTGTCATTTTTTTAGGAAAATTAAAAAAATAAATAAATAATTTAATTATAACATATACTATTAAATACTTATGTCTATTGTTAGATTATATCTCATCTTATAACTCAGATAAATTAGTTTAAAAAATGATAAACATATCATTTAATTAATTTTCATAATCTCTGAGCAGTGTGATTTGGTATATTAATCCAGCTGATGAATTTGGAGCGGGTTTGCTTGAAGCAAGACCTGAGAAAAATGTTGATATCTGTTCCGTTTCTTTACTTTGGTTGTGTCTGATTTTAGGATACGAAGAATGTGCATCCTGTTATTTGCCAGTCACACGTTAACCGGAGTGTTTCTGTTTTTGTTAAATAAGAAACTTATGTCATATTTCCGTTTCTTTTTTCGATATCCTCCAAGGCACTTGACTAAATGATTGCGTGACGAACCTGTTGTTTTCTTATAAGATTAATTTAAACTGAGTCTTTGTTGATGTTGATTTTATAAATCAGAACCTGTTTCTTTTCCCGTTTTTTTTATTCTAAACCTTCCATCGGTTTTTCTTGATACTCTGAAGATTCCTTCTTCTTCATTGGAACCGTTGTATGCATTTTTTATTTTAAATCAGTATAAGAATATCTTCTCACGTTACAGATATGCTATTGGAATACCTTTGTTTTATTTTTCTTCCATTTATCTTATAATTTATAGTAATCACTGAGTATATTGAAATCCTCTTCTGGAATTTGATATTCAGGAAAACTGACCTAATCCTGTTTTCATGCCAGATAGTCTGAAGAAACAATGGGAGCTGGAGGCCGTGTGGCTCCCGCACCTAGAGACAAGTCTGGAGAGCAACAGAAGCCTCTCTTAAAACCAGCCTTCACTGTTGGTGAACTCAAGAAAGCCATTCCTCCACACTGCTTCCAGCGTTCCCTCTTCTGCTCATTCTCCGATGTTGCTCATGACCTTTTCTTGGCCTATATTTTCTACACTGCCACTACTTACTTCCTTCTCCTTCCTCACCCAATTCCCTACCTTATCTGGCCCATCTATTGGGCCCTCCAAGGCTGCATTCTCACTGCTATATGGGTGATTGCCCATTAGTGTAGCCACCATGCCTTCAGTGACTACCAATGGCTTGATGATTTGGTAGGTCTAATCCTCCATTCTGCACTTCTAGTCCCATACTTCTCATGGAAGATTAGTCATCGGCGCCACCACTCCAACACTGGCTCCCTCAAGTGTGATGAAGTGTCTGTCCCGAAACCCAAGTCCAGAATCCCATGGTACAGCAAATACCTAAACAACAATCCACTGGGAAGGGCTCTCACTTTCCTCATCACACTCACCTGGGATGGTCTTTGTACTAGGCCTTCAATGTTCATCTGAGTGGGACTGGCTGAGAGGAGCGGCGACAGTGGATAGAGACTATGGGATACTGAACAAGGTGTTTCATCACATAACAGACACTCATGTGACCCACCATCTCTTCTCCACAATGCCTCACTACCATGCAATGGAAGCAACAAAAGCAGTGAAGCCTATACCGGGAGAATACTACCAGTTTGATGGCACTCCTTTTTATAAGGCCTTGTGGAATGAAGCAAGAGAGTGCATCTATGTGGAGCCTGACGAAGCTACATCCAGAAGGGTATTTATTGGTACCGCAGCAAATTTTGATCAAGATATACAATATTTATATGTTTGTTGCCTGTACGAGTATATCCAGGAACAAGACAGTAATGAGAACCTTTCTCAGCCTTGTTGGGTAGTAGGATTAAGTAAATGTACCTAAAATTTTAAATGAGAGAAGGACGTGTCATAGGTGGCATCTTTTGAGGGGAATTAACAAGGCTAAACGTGTCACCAGACTACCCATTGCAGACTAGTTCTCCATAATCAGCTGAATCGAAGTTTTGCTGTCTAATTCAAGAATAGTTCAAGGCCTACTATTTAACACAGCTCCCACAACTTCGATTGCAAGACATTAGCATACAACATCCCTACGTCTTCCAACCAATCACCTTTCCTAAATAATGCAGCAGTAAGCACCTAATAGGAAAACCGAGAAACACTGACCTTCTCAGGGTTGGAAAAATTTGAGGATAAATTTTTTTTTAGTTTTAAAAATAATAAAATTCCTAACAAGAGTTTGCAATAACATTTTCTATGAAAAAAATTACTGTAAATCAATTTTCTCACAATTTGGTCTTATAAAATATCTTAATTCAATCTCCAATAATTCTTTACAATCAAATTAATCCCTCACATCTTCAGGCAAATCACAGTCACCTAACAAATTAATAGGCACAAGTGCACCCATAACCATCACTAATTAAAAATCCAGCAATGCTCACATCCATTGAGCTTTCAAACCCTACAGACCACATCACCGAGCTCTCTTTTGCTTGCACCATTCAAACATTTTTACTTTAAAGGCTTGAAATAAATAATCGAAAAGCAAACAACAGAAAAAAGTTGAAATAATTTCAGTCATTGACGAGAGTTACATATTAAACAGTTGAAGAGTTCTGCAGGGTTCTTTTGCTGCTAAATTAAGTGATAGTAGACAATCACAGAACCTGTGTTCAATGCTAAATAAAGTTCCTTCAAAATCAAATGAAGTTGAAGAATCAAGAGTTGCAACAATTACACCAGTATCTTGGGCTAGACAAAGAAATCAGATCCAACCCAACAGGCAATTGAATCAGAATCATCTATAGGAATTCTTTCTCACCATCCAGTTCATCCAGACAAGCAATGCCAATTCAAAGCAAAGATTGCCTGTAAGAACCATCAGTAATGTGGCTTAGGCCCAACAATAAAAGGAGCCTCACCTCTTGTCTCCTTCACATGGGAAACATATTCACTGTAGCTCATGGTAAATAAAGTGCTTTGGTAACGAGTCAGCTGTAACCGTTTCCTGAGTGACTCGCTAATTTGGCCATTGTAGCCTGCTTTGCGGATCAAAGAGTCAATGGCCTCTGTTTTTGTCCAACCTAAAACCAAGGTATGCAGACACAGATCGTTGGATTTTCATCCATATTTCACTATATATCAAGCAATTAGAGGTATAAAAGGACCATGTCAAAGAGG
>JANTPZ010145371.1:0-16240 GCA_025593235.1 Vachellia pachyceras | reverse complement strand
ATCATCAAGGTAAGTAAGCATACTACCTTGTGATATATATGAAAATGATCCTTGCAACTTCCTCTTCCTCTTCCATGGATTAAAAATCTGATTTGGCCTCTCTTTTTCAAGTTTCATAACCTAGGGTTCTTAAGAGAAAAGTGAGAAAGAGAGGGATTTAAAGCCATTTATTTGTTGCAAATGCTTCCTCTTGTTGAAAGGAGCATATTGATGTTGTTGATGTTGTTTGAGTTGTTTTCATGACTTTGTAAAATTTGGAAAATCATGATAAAATAGGGGAGGTGCTGTCCAATTTTACACTTGATATATAAGAGTTAAAATCATGATTTCCCATTCATGAATGATAGTTTGGAAACAAGAATCAAGTGGTATAAGTGTTGGAAGTTGAAAAATTCATATTGTTGAATATGTGTGTACTGTTTCGGCCTGGTCTAGAATCTGATGAAGATCAATTGTTTTGATGATTTTGATGCTTCCAATGGATCCAAAATGAGTTTTTATGTAGGGTATAAGTGGTCCCAAGTTTATGGAAGCATTAGAAAAAGTTAGAGACAAGTTTGTTGCTCTAGGACTTAGAAAATTTAAGGGGATGATTAAGGGACTTTTTACATTGTTTCTTACCTTGGAAATGGCATATGTTTGATGGCCATTAAATTTTCCATTGTGTAGGCAAAGAGTTTGTTCTAGAGGGTGACTTTTCAAGTGTTCAAGAGAGGTTCCAAAGTAAAGAAGAATTAAGAAACAAAGGTAGTAAAGATTTCTAACTTTACCTAACATTGTTGTGAGCTTATTCTAATGATGTGCTTGACTTTATGACATTGTGGAAATGTGTTTATGAGTGATATTATGCTATGGCCATATGCATTGATATGTGCTTGGTACACATTTTTCATTGTTACACATTACTTTATGAACTTAAAGCATGTCATTCAATTTTCCATTCATGTTAGTAAGCTTTGCTATTGGGATTTTCAAAAATCTCACCCTCCCCCACTAACCATTTCTAGGTACAAGTTCATCAAAGGGTAAGGAGAAAGTTTATGAAGCTTGAAGCATGGAATTTGATGTGATTTTGTTAATGAAACTATGTTGTAATATAATGTTATTTTGGGAATTATGTATGGCATGTAATATGTGATGTAAATATATGCATGTATGGTTGTTATGTGTTAGTTAAGGAACCCTAATTGCATGATTAAACATGGTTAGAAAGGATTAGAAATTAGGGTTTCAAATGGTAAAGTTTGAAATTAAAAAGTTTGGTTGTGTTGAAGTTAAGTTAGTCAAACCTCCAACTTTGGCCTATCGGGAAACAGAGCAAATGAACTCCAAATGAGATGAAATTTCACAGAACAATAGTTCCTATTGCAAGCTTTAAAACAATCCAAAGAACACTGAATTTAGAGTTTTGTACAGAAAGTTATGAAGTTCTAAAGTTTGAAGAAAATCACTGAAAAACCTGGGAAAATAGAAAAATGACCAAATGAACAGTGCTTTTTCACGAATTAAACTGTATCAATTGGGTAAGATAGTGACTCAATGAGTATTTTTTCCTTATAAAGGAATTTACAAGCTTCAATTAGAAATTGGTAGCACTCAATTTTGATTTTTCTAGAATTAGTTATGAATTTTCAAAGTTGGTCCTAAAACCAGTGAATAGTAACTTTCAAAAAGTTGAAAGTTTCCAAATTAATTCTTTTGGACCTTTCGATCAAAGTGAGGCTTCCTTTTGAATCTGAATATGTTATAAAGAAGCTAAAGGTTAAGTTAAGGTGTGTCACATTGTTTGGTATCAGAGCAAAGGTTCGGGAATTTGTTTGAATAATTGTGCCTCGTTATTTGATAAGTGTTGCACTTTTATTCAATATGCATATGAGATTAATGTGTTATTAGCTTGATGTTGTGTTATGCTTTGGTTATCTCTTGAGGATACATATTGAATAGCTATGCCTTATATTCAATGTTATATGAATGAATGTGGTTAGTTAGTTATGACGAAGAAAAGCAAAGAAGTTAATCAGCCAGAGCATTATGAAAGCATTAGTTTTCATTCTGAAGCGTCGGTAAACCAAGAGGATCTTGAAGAAGAAAATCCGGAGATTGAAATCTATTTTGATAAAGATGATAACCAAGAGAAGGCTGGAGTAATGGAAGGATGTGTGACCTTCTGGGAAGGACCCAAATGTCATTAAACAAAAAGGTTAAGGGAAATCTTGGCATTTTGAAATATTAGTAAAAGTAAGAGTATTTTGGTAATTAAGAGAAAATGTAAAGGTATTTTGGTCATTTGACAAAGTTAAAGTCAAAAAGTCAAAGGTTCACCAAAATATCATAAAAATTCACAGATGCCTAATAGATAGAGCAGAACTCACTGAATCTTTAAGTTTTAACCTAGATTTCTGTACATAGAATTTTGAAGGGCAGAAAGCTGAAAATAATTATTTAAGGTATCAGGAGACCTCAAGTAGTTGAGTTCAGAACATAGAAAAATAAAGTGAATTTTATAGTATATTATAAAATTATTGCCCAGTATATGATAAAGGCGAATTCCCAGATTGGAGGGAAAAAGACCTGAAACCCCTAGAAATATAATTTTCTTCAAAAATTAATTTCAGACAATCTGGAAGGCAAATTGAGGAAAGGAGAAGGGCTAGAGTATCAGTAAATATTATAGTAATTTTTAATGCCCTAAAACTAGTTTGCCCATTGGTAGCATGTTTTTCAGGTGTTTTGACATGGTAGAGTAACCCTGTTGAATTTGGATGAATTCCAGGAGTACGTAATATTTGGAGATTAAAAGAGGAATAAAACATCTCCAGAAAAGTAGAGAAAAATTTACCGATATAAAGTTACTTTTACTGGCAAAAGTTGTAACCGGATGAAGTAACTGAATGGTAATCGGTTTGGTTAGTGTAACCAGATTTTTAACCTTTAGTTACAGCTCATTTTGGCAGCCCATCTGATCAGATTTTGGGCATAAAATTCTGGTGGTAAGATGGTGAAATTATGGCCATTAGATCTATCAACTTTTGCAAAATTAGATCCTAGCCTTCCAACCATTTAACACATGAATTAAATCAGATTTTTGGCCTCCATATTCAGCCAATTTCATGACAAGAAGGAAAAGAGAAAGGAGAGGAAGTGGATGTCCTCCATAGACAAGAACAAGAGGAACAAAAGCACACACAAATCCAAGGTAAGAAGCTTCCTCATGCAAACCTATACCTCTTCTTAATCCTTGTAACCTCCACTACCTTTCTAATGGTTTAGATTTTTGGATTGAGCCCTCTTTTTGATTCTGAAACTTAGGGTTCATGAAGAGTGAAAATGAGAAAGAGAGGGATTTAGCTCAAATAATTGGTACCAAACAACTCCATGCAAGTTAAGGAGTTGATTGGTGTATGTGTTGTAGTGGTTTAGTTGTTGTTTGGATTTTTGGAAGCTCAAAGATTAAGGGAAGATGCTGTCCAATTTTCTACTTGATGAGGAAGTGTTGTTTTCAAGCTAAATAATACATGAAAAGTGGTTAGGGATCAAGAATAAGTCCCTATATATCATGAAAGCTTGAAAAATCATTTTATTTCTCTTATGTGTGATTTTCGTCCAGTTCTATAACAGTGGGGAAGGAGCTGGATTTTGATGATTTTGATGCTCCCATTGAGTTTAAAAGGAAAAATTGTGTAGGGTATAAGTGAGATAACAATTTTGGAAGCCTTAGAAACAATTTTGGCAAAGTTAAGGATAAAAAACCCCAAGTAGTGCAAGCAAAGTTCTAAGAGAATTCTAAGTGTTTTAATGCATTGATTGTGGTCTATGGTTAATGTTAAATGCATCATGATGAAGTGTACAACTTTAAAGTTGAAAGAGGAGTTCCAAAGAGCAAGAAGAAAATCACCAATTCAAGTGAAAAAGCTAAGGAGAAGAGGTAGCTTAGCAATTATTGTTTTAATTGCATTTCATTGTGTTTATTGCATGACTACTTATTTTGTTATGATTTGGATAACATGCCATGGTGTGAATGTTAAAGTTAGGATACGATGAAGATTTGCCTCTTTGATATGTTGTGTGACATGTGAGGTATGCATAATAATTTATTTTCAAGGTTAAGTTAAGCATGTATCATGTGTTTAAATGCATGAATGTGATTCCCAAGAATCTTACCCTATCAATACAACCCAAACCCTAGGGCTAGATTTATTCAAGAAGAGAAGAAGAAGGAGAAGGCTTGGAGATTTGGTAAGTATTTGATAAACGTTTATGAAAAGTTGTGAATACCCACAAGGGTATTATGTGTTGATTCTAGTTGATAGCATGTGTAGTAGGAGATTTTATTTTCAAGCATGCTAGGATAGTTTAAAATGCTCCAAGGGTAGTAATATGGCAAGTGAAAGCAACCATACCTCAAATTGGATTAAGTATAAACAATTGGGGGTAAAAGTCAACAAAATTGGACTCAAAGTTGACCAATCCTTATGAAAGCTTTTAAGGGAGTTAAGATGTGATATTTTACCACCAAATAGATCTGATTTTTCTCTTTAAAATGAGTGGTAATTTGTCCAAATCCGATAACCGAGCTAAGAGATATGCTCTTCCAAATTTGGGCTAAAATACTTGAAAAATAGAAAATGACCAAATGAACAATAATTGTTGAAATAAAACTGGGCACAATTTTCAAAATAAACTCTCCAAAATTTATTTTTACTCTAAAGGTGATTCAAATATCATTCTATAGAATTTGGAATCACTCAATTCTGATTTTTCTACAATTAATTATGATTTTTCAAAGTTAAGACCATTTTTAGAAAGTTGTGAATAGTATTGTGAAAACAAAGGTTTTCAAATATAATTTTCCACAAGTTTTGGCCAACTAAAGTGATTCCAAATGCTTCCGCTGGACATATTAAACACTATAAACTAAAGGTATTACACCTAACTCTCATTATTAAAGAAAATCCATACTATGTATTGTCCAGTTCAATAATCTCACCCTACACACCATTGATTCCGGGTGTCTAATAACCTCAAATATAACTGGACAAACAAAGGATCCTTATCTAGCTGGTTGAGTCATTTCTATATCTTTCTGGTCTGCCAACCATACTCAACCAACCTCATGTGACCATTCATTATCACAACATGCCAACAATTCCAATACAAGCCATGCACTTAGCCAAAGCAAATCAAGAGCACATCAATTATTATCAAGCCAGAATCGTGCTCTTATACCATCAAATGTAACGCTCCTTACTTAACCTCTTTAGCTTCATATTATCTCATTATTGAACCACTCTAGGGCCTTACATAACTTAAATTGACCAAAGAAGTGAGATTGAAAATTTCACTTTGACGTTACTATTCATTTGGTAATTTTCCAGATTTTTGGCCCAACTTTAAAAATTCATAACTAATTCCACAAAAATCAAAATTGAGTGGTTCAAGTCTCTAAATGAAGCTTACAACAATCCCTACAGAGAAAAAAAATATCATTTGTCCAAAACCTTGCCCAATTGATACAGGTTATTGCGTGAAATTACGCTGTTCATATTGTCATTTTTCAATTTTCTAGGTTTTTCTCTTAAATTTGGAAAATCATAACTTCTTGCACACAAGTCCAATTCCAGCAAGCTTTAGCTTGTTTTAAACCTTACCATATGAAATATGTTTCCACCATGTTTGAAATCAATTGGGATTCATTTACTATTTTTCCTCAAAACACAAAGTTAAGGGATTGGAAAGGGCATTGGACCTTTTTAGGTATGCAACTTCATTAAATTGTTATCACTTGGCTTCCTTTCCTTTTGCATACTATTTTATCAAAGTATGTACACCATATTTACATTTACATGATATGGTTAACTTAGTTATAAAACCACAACATGAAAGGGGTTAAATCACCACATCTTTAACATATCCATATAATTACTATACATAAGCTACCATAACATAACTATGCATGGCTTTCCCCTTACTCTTCATGCTTCTTCCCTTTTTCTTTGCTTGAGCTTGCACCTATGGTTTGTTATTGGAAGGGGTGAGATTTCAAGGAAATCCCAGTAGCAAAAAACTCTAATAATACATCTACGTGTATTATTATCAAATGGAAACAAGTATGCCATGTAACAAAAACAACAAACCTTAATTTAATCAAGTTTTCACAAAGCCAAGGCAATCATTGCATAGCTATCACCATGCATTCACACAAGCAAGGTTTCATAAATCAAGTGGCTACAACCACATATCAAACATGCAATTAACAAATACATATAAATCAATGAAAGGTAGATGCCAAAGTTAGGAGTGTTGCTACCTTGGTTTGAACTTTCCTTGAAACTTGGAAGCTCTCTTGTTCACCCTTCCAAATTGTCCCTTACACAACTTAATGGCCTACACAATTCACAACACAATGGCCATTAATCTCAAGCCATTTCCAAGTCAAGAAACACCTTAAAACTCCATGAAAATTTTTTGGTAGTTTACTTGTTCTTAAAACCCTTAAACTTGGAAATTCAATTCCATTGCTTTCAAAATTATTTTCTCACATCCACCCTACACAATTTTTCATTATAAAGCCATTGGAAGCATCAAAAACATGAAAATCACATCCCTCCTACAAATTCCAGATCTGGCCGAAAATCAAGATTAAGAGGAACAAAGTGATTTTTCAAACATTCATCACATGTAATAACATATTCTTGATCCAAAACACTTCTCATGTAATATTTAACTCAAAAACAACTCCTCATAAAGTATAAAATTGGACAGCACCTCCCCTTAGGGTTTGAGCTTCCAAAATTCCAAATATAACAACAAACTATACACTAATCAACTTCTTAGCTTGCATAGAGTTGTTTGTCACCAATTATTTGATCTAAATCCTTCTCCTTTTCATTTCAACTCTCAAGAACCCTAACTTTGCAGCACCAAAAGGAGGGCTTTAATTAAAAATCTAATTTTCTTCATTTCCACTCTCAAGAATTGATCTAAGGGTCCATACTTCTCCACCAATTATGAATTGCGCCGCGGGGAACTTTCCCAGAGCTGTTTCCTCATGTTCTTGTTCAGGGTTCCTGAAATGAAATAGCAAACATTTGAAGTATCATTTGCTCATGATGGAATTTAAGCACAATTATATCATTATTTATGGCAGATGCACCCAAAATCACGTTAATCCAGATCAACAACTCTAAATCTCAAATTAAGCACAAGAAGGGTCATGAAGGGCTAAAATTGAATTAAAAACTCTTGAATTTCAAGTACAAAAGTGGTATAAATAAAGCTCAATCATACCTCAAATATTTATTTTTGACTCGCCGATCTTCAAAATTCTCTAGACTGAAATCTAGGCCGAATTTGAAAAATCTAACACACGCCGTTTTAATCAGTGAGTTCTGCTCTATCTGTTGACATCTGTAAATTTTTCTGATATTATTTTTCTGACATACGCCATTGAATTTTGACTTTGATATTTATTTTGGTCAAATGATCAAAATACCCTTACCTTTTCTCTTATTTCCCAAAATGTCTTTACTTTTCTTTTCAAAATTCCATTCTTGCCCTTACCTCTTTAAAATTCCATTTCTTCCTTTTCCTTTATGACATTAGGTCCTTCCCAGAAGGTTAGCCATCCTTCTATTTCTCTAATGCGAACACGCTTAACTGCAAAGATCTTAAATGAATTCAATCCTTTAGGGCCAAGTTGACCATAATCTTTCCGGTCCATTACCTTTCTCTTTGTCTGTGTTTTCCATCTCTGGACCTTGGAACTCTCTGTAGCCCTTCGTTTAGCCCTTATCCTCAGTTACTAGAAATAAGGATATTACATTTCTCTCCCCTTAAAATAAATTTCTAGAAATAAGGATATAAGCACTTAGCTTTTATCTTCAAACTTTGAATGACTATAACTTTTTGTACAAAACTCCAATTCCATTGATCTTTAGCTATTTGTAAAACTTGTTATGTGAACTATTTTGCTGGTAAATTTTAGTTCATTTGGACATCATTTTCTATTTTACATGTCAACCCAAAGTTCATGGATTAGTAAGCTTACTAACTACTTTTATGAAAATTTGCCATTTCCAAATTCTTTCCTTTAGGCATGCTTAATTATACAACTCATTTGCTCATGTTTAAACATGCATTCTCTTATATCTAAGCAATGCATTCACATCTCCTTGGCTACTAATCTTGTAGAGGTTTACACTTACATGACTATATGAAAATTTGAACATAAGTTGCAAATAATTTACATAACCAAAACATCATCAAAAGTGCACAATAAACTTGCTTCAAGCCTCATTCACTTTATTCTTACCCTTGTTAGAGCTTCTACCTAGGAAGGGTTAGTTGGAAAGAATGAGATTTCATTGAAATCCCAATAGCAAAACATACAAACACATTTAGGAAAATGCATGACATTCTTTGAAAATGAGTATAGATGCTTAATAATTTAAATTGTGCAACAAGAACATATTCATGCATATGGCCATAGCATAATAACATTCATGTACACACTTCATCATAATAATATTCATTAACAAGTCATGCATAATTTCAAACATTTTCACAACAATATTGGTTAAGGTTAAAAAGCTTTGCTACCTTAACTCCTTAATTCCTCTTGACTTTGTAAGCTCTCTTGATCAACTTGAAATTTAGTTTCTTGCACCAAATACTTGCCTACATAATTCATAATATAATGGCCATTAATCACAAGCCATTACTAAAGCAAGAAACACTTAGCTCAACTAAACTTCTTGAATTTTCATAAACCATATAACATCAAACTTGTCTTAATGATTTCTAATGCTTCCCAATTCCTTTTTCCACTTCAACCGTACACAATTTCTCATTTTATACTAATGGAAGCATCAAAATTGCACTCCTTCCCCAATTTTCCAGTTTGGCCGAAAATCTTCCACAAGCATCATAACCTCATTTTTCAAACTTCTAACATATATAGCCACATATCCTTGATCCCACACTACCTTTCATGGGTTATTTAGCTTAATTACAACTCTTCTAGAGCAAATGGAAATTTTTACAGCATTTCCCCTTAGGTTTTATCATTCCAAAAATTCACAAATCAACCAAACAACTACCAACAATCACAATAGATATACCAATATAATCCTCAATAAGGAAGGAGTGTTTTACAGGTAGTTATTGGTTCTAAATCCCTCTCTTTCTCACTTTTGATCAAGAACACTACTCTTCAATCTTGCAAAAGAGAGCTTTAATCAAAATTTTAAACCATGGAATAGGTAGAAGAGATCATAACGATCAAGAAAAGGTATGTGGTTGGATGGTTTAGCCTTTTACCTTGAGTTTTCTTGGAACTCTTCTCCTCTTGAAGAGCAAGAATGGTGTCATCTCTCCTCCCATTTTCTACTGCAATATCACGGCCAAATGAGGAGGAGGAAGGAAAAATCATGTTTAATAAATCCCTTCACAAATAATCAAGGGCTAAGATTCAATCTTGATTAAGGAGGTTTATCCAAGGGTTGAAATTCTTCCACTTTTATTCATATGCTTAATTCTCATTGGTTGGTGTTTAATGAAGATGACTAAGAGGTAACTAAGGGATTAGGATTTAGTTACACTAACTAAACCAATTCCCTTTCGGTTACTTCTACCGATTACACTTTTTACCGGTAAACATAACTTTATTCCAGTAAATTTTTCTCTACTTTTTTGGAGATGTTTTCTTCCTCTTTTAATCTCCATATTTTCCTTATAATTATAGTGAAATCCTTATTCCAAAAGTACCCCTGGAACTCATCCAAAATTAACACGGTTATTTTATCCTGTCAAAACCCCTGAAAAACGTGCTATCGGATGGTAAAATATTTTTCGGGCATTAAAACTTCATATGATTTCTACTGACATTCTGGCCCTTTTCCTTTCCTCAATCTGCCCTCCATATTGTCTGTAATTAATTTTTAAAGAAAATTATATTTCAAGGGTTTTTGGGTCCTTTTCCCTCTGTTCAGGGAAATCGCCTTTATCATATACTAGGCAATAATTTTATAAAATACTATAAAATTCACGTTATTTTTCTATACTCTGGTTTCTGATCTTTGAGAACTCCTGATACTTCAAATAATTATTTTTCAACTTTATACCCTTCAAAATTCTATAGACAGAAATCTGAACTAAATCTCAAAAATCTGACGAACACCGTTTTGATCAGTGAGTTCTGCTCTGTCCATTGAGCATCTGTGAATTTTTGGTGAACTGTTGACTTTTTGTCTTTACTTTGACTTTGTCAAATGACCAAAATACCCTTAACTTTACTCTTATTTACCAAATTACCCTTACCTTTTCTATTCTTTCATAATTCCCATTTTACCCTTACACTTGTATGCTTAAAGACCTTTATGCCCTTAGCCTTTTAGTCAAATGACAAATGGATCCTTCCCAGAAGGTCACCCATCCTTATATTACTCCAGGGCTAGCACGCTTAACTGTGGAGTTCTTATAAAATTTCACCGCTAGGCCAGGTTTGACTTTTCATTTTCTGGCCCATTAAATTTCTCTCTTTATGTACTATCTATTCCTAGGTTCTAATTCATTTCGTAACTATTGAATTAGCCTTTATTTCAGTTAGCAATAAAAATACGGATATTACATTTCTACCCTCTTAAAATAAATTTCATCCTCGAAATTTGCATACCTTATGAAAATAGTTCTAGATATCTGTTCCTCATGTCCTCCTCTGTTTCACAGGTAGCTTCCTCGGCTAATGACCCTTAGATATAAATTTTGTCCTCGAAATATACATGATTTTCTGATAATTGATAAACCGGTAAGTGTGAGATAAGTTAAGGACATAAATGTCATTACATATAAAAGATCAAGGGTAAAATGGTCATTTGGCATAGAAGGCCAAAGGTATAAATGTCCTTTAGATATAAAGATTAAGGGAAATTATGGAATTTAGAAAAGAATAGCAAAAGTAATGGCATTCTGGTAATTTGACCAAAAAAGTCAACCAGAAACTCAAAGTTGATCAAGAAAGTCAAAGTTGACAAAAAAGTCAAATTCAAAGTCAAAAGTCAAAGTTGACTAAAATATTCAAAAAATTCACAGATGTCCGAAAGATAGAGCAAGACTCGTGGATCAGAACCGTGTGTCACGGATTTTTGAGATTCGGCTAGATTTTTAGTTATGGAATTTTGAAGATTTATTGCCGAAAAATAATTATTTGAGGTGTTAGATGACCCCAAGTATCTGAGTTCAAGATCTGGGAAATTCAAGGGAATTTTCTGGTAAATAATAAAATTGTTATCCAGTATCCGGTAAAGGCGATTCCCCGAATCGGGAAGAAAAAGATCCGAAAAACCCTGAAAAATAGATTTTCTTAGAAAATTAATTATGGATAATCCGGGAAGCAATTTGAGGAACGGAAAAGGGCTAGAGTATCAAGGAAATTTTAATGCTCTAAAGTCAAATTGCGTATTGGAAGTACATTTTTTAAGGTTTCGTCAAGGGCAAGGAACCCTGTTAAATTCGGAGTAGTTCCAGTAGTATTTTGGGAATAAAGATCTCGTCATATGCATAAGAAAAATGAGGAGATGAAATGACGAAGAAAATATCTCCAGAAAATTAGAAAAATTATTTACCGGAGAAAAGTTACTTTTACCGTGGTAACTTGTAACTGGAATAAGTAACTGGATATTAACCAATTCCATTAGCTTAACTAAGTCATTATTGGCCAAGTACACTAATGTTGCTTTATGAGAGCCAATAGGATTTAAGCACAAGTGAGAGAGGTGTTGAAATAATAACCATTAGATCTAACTTGTTGATCAAGTTTTGATCTCAACCATTCAAGCTTTTACAAGGGAATTATTAAAACACTATTTTCCTCTTCTCTTCCATAATTTCCGTCACTTTTATCCTTCCCTCCAAGTTGAAATTTTCATCATTTTTGGGAGCACCAAGGAAGAAGAAGAGCTTTCCAAACATAAGGTAACAAGTTCAAGCAACCAAATCTTTACCTTTTTCTACTCCTTGCAACCCTCTTATACCTTTCTATTGGTTTGTTTTCTTGAATAAAGCCCTCTTTTAAAAGATAAAAGGTTAGGGTTTCAAGAGATGAAAAGGAAAAGGAGAAGGTTTTAAAGGTAACAAGTGGTTGCAAGTTTTTCTTAAAGTAGTAAAGAGTAGTTTGATGTATGTTATTGGTTATTTTGGTTGTTGTAAAAATTTTGGGAAACTCAATATTATGGGGAGGTGCTGCCAAAATTTTGTTTGGGCTACGAGAAGTTGTATTTGAGCTATTTATTGTATGGAAAGTGGATTGAAAGCAAGAATACATGAGTATACATGAGCAAAGTTTGAAAAACTCCAAAACCCTTTTATATATGTTCTGTTTTCAACAGCAAGGAAAAATAATAGGAGAGTGTGATTTTGATAATTTTGATGCTTCCAATAGCTTTAGAATGCGAAATTGTGTAGGGAAAAAATAAGGAAAGGTTTTGGGAAGCATTGGAAGTCAAAAGATCAAGTTACAAAGTTTTAAGGGTCTTGAAAGAGCAATATGAGTTATATTGCGATTTTATGATTTTTCTTGCCATTTTGGTGGTTGGAATTTATGAGTATATTATTGTATGGTGTTTAGGAAGTTAAGAGCCTAAAGGACTCATTGAGAACGTAAGCAAGAAGGATACAAGTTTCAAGGGAATTAAAGGAAAAGGGTAGCAAGACTACTAACTCCTCTTAAATCTTTTTATGAACTTGTTGTGAATGGTGCATTATTCTATTATGTATGAACTTGTTGTTATGTGTATGATATGTGACTTTGATTGCTATGGCCATATGCATGATAATGTAGTGTTTGAACATGTCACATGTGTAATATCCGTGTTTTTGCTATTGACTGAAATAAAGGTTAAACCGATAACTATTATGTGAAACAGAGCCCATAAATAAGGAACAACATAGGTTGGAAAGATTGTTGACAGATAGCCCAAGACACCGGAATTCGTAAGAACTTTAAAGTTAAGCGTGCCAGGGGTAAGAGCAATTTCATGATGGGTGACCCCTGGGAAGGGACCTATTTGTCATTAGGTAAAAAGACTAAGGACATAAAGGTCTTTAAGTATTAAGAGTAAGGGTAAAATTGGAATTATGAAAGATTAATAAAAGTAAGGGCAATTTGGTAATTAAGAGAAAAGGTAAAGGCATTTTGGTCATTTGACAAAGTCAAAGTCAAAAAATCAACTGTTGACCAAAAATTTACAGATGCCTAATAGACAGAGCCTGACTCACTGATCACAACCGTGATTCACGGATTTTCGTGATTCGGACTAGTTTTCCATCTAGAGATTTTTGAAGGCAAAATAACTAAAAAATAATTATTTGAGGTATCAAGAGTCCTCAAATATCTTAGACCAGAGTATAGAAAAATAAAGTGAATTTTGTAGAAATTTATAAAATTATTGCCCAGTATACGATTGAGGCGAATTTTCTGATTTTAAGGAAAAACACCCGAAAATCCTGAAAATATAATTTTATTCAAAAATTAATTTTAGACAATCCGGAGGGCAATTGGAGGAAAGGAAAAGGGCTAAAGTATCAGTGAAAATTATAGTAAATTTTAAAGCCCTAAAAGTTATTTACCCGTCAGAAGTACGTTTTTCAGGGATTTTCGGCAGGATAAAATTTCCCTATTATTTTTGGATGAATTTCAGGGATATCTTTGGAGAAATATTTCATCATATTAGTAAATGAATTATGAATATTTAAAGAGGAATAAAAGATTTCCAGGAAAGCAAAGAAAAATTTACAGGAATAAAATTTTGGTTACCGATGAAAATCGTAGTCGGATAAAGTAAACGAAAGGGGATTGGTCCAGTTAGTGTAACTAAGTTCTAACCCCTTGGTTACTAAAGGATTACCTTCATTAAACACCACTTTTAACTAACCAATGATATCCAAGCATATGTTTTTATAAGATTAATTTTATTAACTAAAACTCCATATTAAAGATTTATCAATTATGGGAATATTTAATAAACATAAAATTCCTTTCCTTCTTGCTCATTTGGCCGAGAACTTCAGCTGGAAATTGGGAGAGAAAGTGACGCCATTTCTACACCTCAAGAGAAGAAAAGGCTTCACAAAAATTCAAGGTAACAAGCTAAGCACCAAAATCTATACATAGTTTTAACCCTTGTGATCTCCTCTACCACTTCCATGGATTAGAATTTGGATTAAAATCCTCTTTCTCAAGATCCCAAATTAATGTTCTTAATGCTAAGAGTGAGAAAGAGAAGGAGTTAGAGCCAATTATTATGTGCAAAATGCTCCTTGTGTTGTAAGAAGTAATTTGGTATATGTATTGTGATTGTTTTTTATTTTGTAAACTTTGGATGTCAAACCCTAAGGGGAAATGCTGCCAAAATTTCCAATTGATGTAGGAGAGTTGAATTCAAGCTATAAAACTCATGGAAACTAGTTTGGAATCAAGAAAATGATGATACATAAGTTGGAAGTTTGAAAAATCATATTGTTGTATTTTTTGGAGCATTTCGGCCAGACCTGGAAGTGGGAGAAGGAATGTGATTTTGATGATTTTTATGCTTCCAATGAATTTAAACTGAGAAATTTTGTAGGGGTAAAGTGAGCCATGGAATTAGAAAGCATCAAAAATCACTAAGACAAGTTTAAGTGTTCTAAGTCTTAGGAATATTCAAGGGGAAGTTTAATGAAGTTTTAAGGTAGTTTTTAATTTGATAATGGCTTATGATTAATAGCCATGATGTTGTGAATTATGTAGGCAAGGGTTTGGTGCAAGGAATTAATTCCTCAAGTGATCAAGAGAGGTTACAAAATCAAGAGCAAAGTTAAGAAGCAAAGGTAGCAAGGTTTTCTAACTTTAAGCAATGTTGTTGTGAAATGAATTAAAATGTGCATGACTTGGTTGTTATTATTACTTTGTTGAAATGTGTTTATTAGTGATGTTATGCTATGGTAATATGCATTAATATGTGCTTGTTACACATTTTCAATTGTTACACATTTCTATTGGAACCTAAGCATGTCATGCAATTTTTCTATGTATGTTAGTAAGCTTTGCTATTGGGATTTCAATGAAATATCATTCTTTCCAACTAACCCTTTTTAGGTGGAAGCCCATCAAAGGTTAAGGGCAAGGTTAATGAGGCATGAAGCTAGTTTTATGATGCCTTTTGGATGATGTTTTAAACATATATTACAATGATACTTTAGCTTAAGTTTGTAACTAAACCTCTACTAAAGTGGTGTCCACCAAGGAGTGGAAACATGCTTTGAACATAAGATAATACATGTTTAATTATGAGTAAGGAAAGGAACCAAATAAGCATGCTAAAAGAAAGAACATAGAAATGGTATAAACACTACTACAAAAGGTACTTTTTACGCCCTATTTTTAACCCAATAGGCGCCCTTTCTCGGGGGGGGCGTAAATGTGAGCGGCGTAGTAGGGGAGGGCCTACGGCGCCCTATTCCAGGATAGACGCCGTAGGGCTGACCTACGACGCCCTTTCTCAAAATGTAGGGCGCCGTAGGTCTGCCCTACGACGCCCTTTCTCATCAGAAAGGGCGCCGTAGGTCAGTCCTATGGCACGCTTTATCATGAGAAAGGGCGTCGTAGGTCTAAGATACGGTGCCCTTTTTAATTGTATAGGGCGCCGTATCTCGGACCTACGGCACCCTTTTTCCCTATATAGGGCGCCGTACGTTATTTTTTTAAAAAAAATTCTAATCTATTTTATTAAACCCACCTGATTCAACTACAGTTACATTTTATACACCATATCAATTACAGACATAATAAACACCTAGCAAGGTTAGACGTGTATATCTACATAAGCCAAGTCCTTGTTGCATAGAAACACAGAAGTCATTGTTATTTATTGTGTGTGGCAGAGTAACACAATTCATATATCTAATTCACCATATACAAGTCGACATGAAGAGTTGAAACTATATATATTCACCTTGAAGTAATAAGCATTATCTACGAATTAAGAAGGCCTTTAGCCAATAAATCTCGTATCAAATCAATGTCATCAGCAATGTAAGCATCGTCATTATCAAAAACCTACAAATTGAAAAACAATTATTAGAACAATGCTAATTCATCAAACTAAACAATTAACTCATCAATATTTGATAGATTACATATTACCTCTTCTAAATCTCTAGTCAATCCGCTCTGAATGATACTATACATGTAACTGATGACATAATA
>JANTPZ010145368.1:2349-18606 GCA_025593235.1 Vachellia pachyceras | reverse complement strand
CTTATTAAAGGCAAAGTTGAGGTGATAGTGAAAAATAGCAATTGAATTCCAAATGATATGACATTTTTCATTTAAATATTGCACATTCCAAGCTTTAAAATGAGCGAAAGTTTAGTAAATTTGGATGTGTAGATAAAAAGTTATGATTTTCCAAAGTTGAGGGAAAAAGCTGAAAAATGGAAAAATGACCAAATGAACAGTGTTTCTTCCCGTAATAAACTATACTAATTAGTCAAGGAGATACTTTCCCCTGTAGAGGACTTCATATGCTTTATTTAGAAACTTAAACCACTTGATTTCGATTTTTCTAGATTTAGTTATGATTTTTCAAAGTTGGCCAAAAATATGGAATTACCAAGTAAACAGTAACGATGAACAATACTTTTGCACTTGGTTAGCTAATTTTAAGTCGTGAATGGCCGTAAAGTTGTTCATAGTCGGTCTCTAATATAAAGTAAAGCATACTAAGAAAGGTGTTACACCCCGATATCTCACTTTTTTTTTTGCTGATGATTTGATCTTGTTTGAGGAAGCATCTATAAAACAAGTTGATGAAATGACAATATGCATGAAAGTTTTTTAGGTGAGAATTAGGGCAAAAGATGAATAGTTCAAATTCTGAAATATGCTTCTTCAAGGTTGTTCATTTCTCTAGAGCCCTTGAACTTCTCAATGTATGGGAGTCAACCTAACAAGTAACCTGGGGAATGTCTTCTTATGTGCTATTTGTGCCCATACTTGAAAAAAAAACCCAATAAAAGCTTTCCTAACGAAAATTGAGGTATGTTAGTATGGCACGAAGAGCCACTCTTATGAAAGTTGTTATTACCAACTTACCATCCTACCACATGCAAACCATGCTCCTTCTTAAGAGATTGCTTAAAGAAATCGAAACAAAGAGTAAAAAATTCCTAGGAGAGAGTGAAGATCACAATAAGATGCACCGTATTGCTTGTGATCATATCACTAAAGATAAAGAGGGAGGGCTTAGTATCAAGAGCCTTAGGAGACAAATGAACCTTTCATTCGTGAATTGTGTTGGAAACTCCTTTTTGACAAGGAAGTTTTGTGGATCAAGATTCTGTGAACCAAATATAGGGCTTGTTTGGGAAGTCCGTTGGGAGAATGATAACAGATTTTGAGGTAAATATATGAGAGGAATTTTATCTCGGTAAGCGCAGAATGGATTTTGGGGAGGCAAACGGCCTCCCCAAACAAGCCCATAAATGTTGGAACTTTGATAAGCAAGAAATAACAAGGAAAAGAAGCTCCTCTCTCACCTGGATAGGAATTTATGATATGTGGAAATATTTTAAGACAAGTGCAAACAATAAAATTGGAAATGGAATAGACACCACTTTTTGGTTTGAGAACTGGTTAGAGGTTAATATCCCCTTATAGACCTTATTCCTCGAAGGCAAGGGATGATTCAAAGAAGTGAAAGAGTTGTTGATTATGATAATAAAGATGGAAACTATTATGATAAGCTTTCATTATGGCTGCCTCATACATTTGTTGAGAAAATTATGAGTGCAAGCCCACCCGTAAGGAGAGAGGAAAGGATCGATATATCTGAAAACAATCCACTTATGTTTCCTTTAATGTTTAATTTGCATGTCATTTTTAGTTTTGCAAGCAACCGGGGAGAGATAGACATCATCTGGAAGAACCTACGGAGATGGATAGTTTCAAAGAAGATCAAATCCTTCATGTGGCTCTTTACACATGGAAGAACACACTGCGAAGCTCAAGAGACAAGGGGTCCAATGGATAATGCTGGTTGTGCGTTTAATTGTGTTCACGAAGAGATACATATGCTCCAAGATTGTACAAAGGCTGCTAAACGATGGAAGTATATTCTAAACCCAATTTTATTTGTGTGGACATCTTTCTTCTCTTTATAGGGAATTGAATGGGATCAATGAAACTTGAAGAACAAAGCAAGCATACCAAGAACTAAGAAAGTTCAATAGGCAACACTAATCTAGGTTTCAAGATGCAACAGATTGTTTGAGGTCTATGTGCCTCAACACCCAAATAATAGGTTTGACTCTTTCTTCAAAGCCTATAGGGAAAAGGGCCTGTTAGAGTACAACAACATCTACTCCAATCACTTTATGTAGTAACTTCATACTCACTAGATTCCTACTAGAAGTGTCATGTTGGAGGTCAATGACTCATTTCTCTCAAATGTAAGAGTGGTGTGGAGGGGGTAGTGTGAGATGCAGAAGGATAATGGACATTTGTTTCAATTGCAAGCTAACCTTTATCCCATTGCAATTGAGGAATTGAATGGAATCATTAATAGTATGTAATTGTATTGAAACAAAAGATATATAAATATTGTAGTGATATTGACTATATTGAAGCAATTGACTTTAGTAACAGAGGATATAGGGATAATTATCCTTACAGCGAGACAGTGTGTGTTTAGGAAATCCGTTGGGAGAAAGGAGTTACGGCTTCCAATGTGATTTTATAGATTTTGATATGGTTTTTACAATTTTCGAGATAATTTTATCTTGACTTGCGTGTATCATTGGTGAAAATGAATTCCGAAACAAGTACATGATTGAGGATGCTAAGCTAAATGTCAGCATAGACCATCATGTTCTAGTTAGACATAAGTGATTGTTTATAAAAGTTTATTTATTCCCTGTAAGCATGTTTAACAGTATTTTTCCATAAAATGAGACAATCTCCTCCACATATTTACCTCGATTTGCATTAAAGTACTTCTCTACCGCGTTTCCAAATGAATATATAGTAATTATGAAAACCTAATTATGACTTGTCAATTAGCAAAGATCTCTCGTAGTATGGAAGGTAACTTTTGATTTTTATGAGTAAACCCCTCACGGGGTGACTAAATCAACCTTGTACATGTTAGGTAATCATGTTTTTTTTGTAACTAAGTTTGAGTAATGTTACATGCTTTTATTCCAAAAAAAAAAAAAGTTACGGAATGCAACCAACTTGCCCCCTCCCACCAACCGGAGGACAATGTGGGCCCCACCATATTTGGCTACCAACTACCATCACCAACCCCCGATATTTTCAGTCAGCACAATAAGAAAAAGTAAAATATAACTTTAAAAAACGCAATCGAACCTTGAAAAACTGGTATCATATAATATTTATATATCTGAAAAACAATCAAAACGTTATAAAATTTGGAAATACCAAGAGAGAGGACTTCACGATGCATTTCCAATCTCAGATCTGCCTTTCTGTCTATAAATAAAGAACCCGACTATCACTCGCTTCACCACGCTCGGTCGCTCCTTGATTTCTGCTTCATTCTCAAACCGAAGGTATGGGACATCCTTGCTTTCCTCTCCTTCTTTCATCATGATCGTCTCTCAGTAGTCTATTCAAGACTTCCATTTCTCTCCTTTTCTTTCCTCTCTCTCTGATTTATCAGCTCGTGTTCCACATGTTGTTGAATCTGATCTAGGTGCTACAAAACGTTCAGAATTCTTGGGTTTTCAACGTAATTGTTTCACATTCTTTTTTGTTTCAACTTTTTCCACGGGGATCTGCTCTGGCAAATCTGCATGGTCTCTGATTGCTTACTTTCACATTTACTAATCGTTAGTGATCTTTATGTTTGGGTCTCTCTGTGTGTGTTCTCTGCTGACTCTAATATAAATAAATTGACGAGAAATTTAGGGGAACAAAAACCTTTTACTTGATTCCAAAATTATTGGATTGATAATGTCTGGGAGGAGCACTTTTCTTTTTTTAATTAAAAGAATCAGAATCTTAATGTATTAATAAATTTTGGCAAAGTCATTCACCAAGGGTAAAGTTCTGCTTATATCTTACCTTGGTTTGGATTTCCACCTTGATGAATAGATAAATCAGTATAGATTAATATCGTATTCTATGTAGAAACAAAATATCGGAAGTAGGTGTTGAAGTGCACCAAATTTGTCTTTTCCTCCTTAAATGCTTCGCTATATCCTCATATACGTTCCCCTCATGCTATATCTTATTACTGAAAAATTTATACTGCTTGTGAATATAAACTTGCATTAGTATTCTAAATAGGTTTCCTTCGTTTGATGGGATGGTAAGAGGGTTAGCTAGATTGGCCATATATGTCCAATATGTGGATATATTACTTGTTTGGTCTTTAAGCAATTTCTTTTCTATCTGATTGGAAATGTATAGCTGCCCCTAATGGATATACTCCTTTGTTTGGTAGTTGTCCTTAGGATATAACCAAAACAATGAAGGTTATAGAGAAAATACAAGCAGTGGCGGCGGCTGATCCAGATAGGGTGGTGTTCTCATTTGAATATTTTCCACCTAAGACTGAGGATGGCGTGGACAACCTTTTTGAGAGGATGGACCGCATGGTGGCTCATAGTCCTTCATTTTGCGATATCACTTGGGGTGCAGGTGGTTCAACAGCAGATCTAACGTTGGAAATTGCCAACAAGATGCAGAATGTGATATGCGTGGAAACCATGATGCACCTTACCTGTACCAACATGCCTGTTGAAAAAATTGACCATGCTCTCCAGACTATCAAGGCCAACGGCCTACAGAATGTGCTTGCTCTTCGTGGTGATCCCCCACATGGTCAGGACAAGTTTGTTCAGGTTGAAGGTGGCTTTGCATGCGCACGTGACCTGGTACACCATCATGATCTTTCCTTGCAATTGTCCTTTTCAGTCTTAATCAATTCATTAAAATAATAGGTCTAAAGCTATCAGACAAAGCGTTTGATCTCAATATATTCACTGTTAACATGACTAGTCTTTTGATATATTGTTGAACAATTGGAATGCATGAAACCTCAACTCAAACTATTTACTTTCAGGAAATTGCATGATTTTATAAATTATTTTCAGTAGATAATGTTTCTTTAGAAAATATTGACCATTGAAATCATTGGGAACTCTGTATTTTTTTTTTTTTAACTGCAAACACTTTTTCAGTAATAGTGCGAGAAAATGTTAGGGGGCCTAAAAACTAAATGGATACAAGACACAATATAGACTTCGACATGGGGTTTCATGAAATTCTGAAGCGTCCACATGTACTAAAGTGCGTTCTTAATATATCACACTGCTTATTGCTCAGTACGAGTGCCCAACATGTGCTGAACATGGACACTACTCCCTTTTTGATGTGACAGTGCTTCATAGTGAAAAAGAGATGCCATTTTCCTATTGCTGAAGTTGTACATAGTATCATGACAGATTTTTTGTTTATCACAGCACTTAATTAAAAAAAAATTAACAAGCACTACAGAATGGTGAGATGCACACATTATGCACTAGAAAGCGGGAAAAACATTCCAACAAGTGATGCAGGGCCATTTATTTCTTTCTATATGGGATCCATTTCAATTCTTAGATTCATAAAATGTTCTAGTATTTGATTATGCAACATGCTGTTAATCTTGTTAGGATGCTTGACTGGTTCTGACTTTATGGAGATTGTTGGTTTTGCAGGTGAAACATATCAGAGCCAAATATGGTGACTATTTTGGCATCACAGTGGCTGGTTATCCAGGTTCTTTTGCTTTTGCTATTGTTTTTAACTTCTTTGTTGTTACTTTCTTCCATCTGTTTCTCAATCTTTGCCACCACCATTTGCTCATTAGTTTTTTTTTTCCCTTTCTTCTCAGAGGCACATCCCGATATGATAGGAAATGATGGCTTGGCTACACCAGAAAGTTATCAAAATGATCTTGCTTACTTGAAGAGCAAGGTTATATTACTAATTCAGAATACTATTCTCTACATCTAGTCCCTTAAAAATTTCATTCATTACTAGATTCATGTGCAATTCTAATGAGACTTCTTTCAAAGTGGACTTGCCTGGTTGAGAGGGTAAAAATGGAATTGGTCCATGATAAATGTTGGGCTACTTGGAAAAAGTAGGAATTCTTCATTTCTTTTTTAATGAATGGAAGGAGATTGTGGGGAGAGTGAGGTCAATACTTCAGATTAGCTGTATTTCTTCATGGTGTGTTTCATATTATCAATTTTCATCATCTTTGTTTTACAAGTTCATGTTCTGTTTGTAGGTTGATGCTGGAGCGGATCTGATTGTCACCCAACTATTTTATGATACTGATATATTCCTTAAATTTGTGAATGACTGTCGCCAAATTGGAATAACATGTCCCATTGTACCTGGAATTATGCCCATAAATAACTACAGGGGCTTTATTCGCATGACTGGTTTTTGTAAAACAAAGGTGAGCACTATTTTTTCTGCAAATCTTATGTTCATTTTGTATGTTGTTTACTCCCAAGGCATCAAAAAAAGGGCAAGCAAAATCCTTTAGATGTGATCCTAAATATACGAATATTGATCTCTATTTTTCTGCATATTCTATAGGAAAGTTTACCTCAGTTGTGCCTTCCCTCTTGGAACTGGAACCTTGTAATGGGTCAATCACACTTCAACAATTGTTGTGCAGAAGTATATAGAAATTAAACATATATGTTCTTCCCAACAAGACATAACTCAGGATTTCTGCCGCAATTTGATGGCTATTATACATGTTAGGCATTTTTTTTGGCAGAATGCTAGTCATTTTCCATGAGCTTCCTGTTTTTGGTTTTCCATTGGGTGGCTTCCTTACTTTCTGTTGTATTGTCAGAGATTCCAAAGTTTTTACATTTAGACCTTGGCACCTGGCTAGTTGGATAAAATTGAGAATTTTTTGCTGCTATGCTTGTTTGAATATTCATATTTATACCTACTAATGAGTCAGATTTTGGTCAAGTACATAATTTGCTTGAGGCTGTGTTTGTAAGAACTTCATTTTGCACGTTATTTATATGTTCCCTCTTTACCTTTTTTTATTAGGAAACTGTCGTGAGCTCTAATATGATCTTCTCATTTTTTGCACATATTCTAGATACCTGCTGAAATTACGGCTGCCTTAGAGCCTATCAAGGACAATGAAGAAGCAGTCAAGTCTTATGGTATTCACCTGGGAACAGAAATGTGCAGAAAAATTCTAGCTCATGGAATCAAGACATTGCATCTTTATACGCTAAATATGGAGAAATCAGCTTTAGGCATACTAATGGTTGTCTCATTTTTCTTTTATTATACGTTAGCATGTGATGTGCATACCTATAATTTTGTTATTGGAGTTTTTCTCTTAATTGGAATTTGCAAATAGTAATTGCATTAATGCTGGCAGAATCTCGGTTTAATTGAAGAGTCCAAAATCTCTCGATCCTTACCTTGGAGACGTCCTACAAATGTTTTCCGTGTCAAAGAAGATGTTCGTCCAATATTTTGGTACATGATCTTTGGAATTGCTATTTTTGTTGTCTGAATATGAGTTGTGTGACTCTGTCAAAAGGATTCTCAGTTTCTTTAACCAACTATAATAGGGCCAACCGTCCAAAAAGCTACATATCAAGAACCATAGGGTGGGACCAATACCCACATGGGCGCTGGGGTGATTCTTGTAATCCATCATATGGGGCACTAACTGACTATCAGGTATGCAGGATGGCATGGCAACTTAAATATATACCTTGAAATTAGTTTCTTTCATAATTTTGAGCTTTAATTTCATTGTGCATGATACCTCTCAGATACCTCTATCTGAATATCTATGCACTTTGAACTTCTGGAATTTGCATAGTTATTGCGGAAAATAGTGATTGTTACACAAAGTCAATCATCTAATATTGTTGTCTGATAAATCAGATCCACATTGGAGGTAGCCACTGTAACTTTGTTCACACATGGAGGATCTAGAATAAAAATATGATGGGTATGGGAAGAGGAACAACATCGTGAGGGAGTGATCTGATTCCTAGAGTGGCTGGGCTTCATGCTAAACGTACATTTATTTAATTTTGTTCTGATGAACTTAATCTGCTTGCAATACAAAGGATAACGAAGCAAAAAAAGTTACACTACTATGGTAACAAGTACCATTTGCATAAAAGTAACCTATAGGGTTGAAACCTATGATGAAGAAGCTTCGTATACTTGAAGAGTCACTTTTTTCAGAGAAGTCACTTTTTTGCAACATCATAACATTTTGAAAGAAGAAAAGAAAAATGTTTCAGATTTGAACAGTAGCTATATGGATGAGTAACATGTCTGGTACTTCCTCTGTAATAGCTACTCAATTTATTACTTTGTTACACAGTTCATGCGACCACGTTCTCGTGATAGGAAGCTTATTGAAGAATGGGCTGTTCCCTTGAACACTGTTGAAGATATTCATGAGGTAGAAATAATGTGCTGGAATGTGACTACATTGTTCTTGTTAAAACTTCAAAAATTGACTAATTTGTTCATTTTGTTCACATATCAGAGATTTAGGCTATTCTGCCTTGGAAAACTGAGAACCAGTCCTTGGACAGAACTGGATGGTCTTCAGCCAGAGACTAGGATCATAAATGATCAGCTTGAGAAACTTAATGTCAAGGGCTTCCTCTCCATTAATAGTCAACCGGCTGTTAATGGGGAAAGATCTGATTCTCCTACTGTAGGTGGGTGCACCATGATTTCTCTAGGACTTAATATCAAACTATTTTTTATCGCATTATATTGTTTGGTAACTTGCTAATTCCTAATTATTCATCCCTAATAAAAAACATTTCCCTTTATAGCAGGTCATTTTGTTTGGTAACTTGCTAATTCCTAATCATTTTCCCTTTATAAAGTGAGTTTAACATCATTCCCTGATAAAAAATTCAGACACAATGAAAAATGTTTCACTAAAACATTTTCCTCCCCTCTATCATCGCCCATCCAAACATTAGGAAAGACAATGATTGCAGATCTGAATTCAACGTATGGAACAGTACTATGAAAATGATTTACAAATGTTTTGTGCCTCAACTTGGTTTACAAATGCGCAGCAGATCTGAATTTGTTGACATGCAATTATGTTTTCTACTTTTAGTTAGCCAGTGAAACTATGCATCAAATATCACATGCATTGGAAAGTTGCAACCATTCCCACTTTATGTTGAATTTTGTGAACAAAAGAGGGAACCAAACTAAATTTCCTGATTAGAATGTCCTCCATATGATGCTAACTCTTGCATTTATGCTTGAGGATGTTTTCTTGGATTCAATTGAGTTTTTCCACTGAGATATACTAAATTCTTAGCTTCCCTGATGTAATCTACAGGTTGGGGTGGACCAGGCGGTTATGTCTACCAGAAGGCATATGTAGAATTATTCTGCTCGAAGGAAAAGCTGGAAGCTCTTGTTAGTAAATGCAAGAGTCGACCATCTCTTACTTATATGGCTGTAAATAGAGATGGGAGATGGATATCTAATGTGGGCCCAACCAGTGTGAATGCTGTGACATGGGGTGTCTTCCCAGCCAAGGAGATCATCCAACCTACTGTTGTAGATCCTGTCAGCTTTACAGTGTGGAAAGATGAGGCATTTGAAATATGGTCAAGAGGATGGGCTTGCCTATACACAGAGCGTGATACATCCAGGAAATTGCTTGAAGAGGTAAGATACGCTTAGCACCAAAATCTCACATGAATGAGAACAGATTTTTTAAAGGTTGCTGGAGCATTTTCTCATGTGCATCCGTACCCTAAAGTATTTTGTGGTATATCCAGCATCATAGAGTATTCTTTCAAATGCTTCCAATGTCCTAAAGTATTTTTTATGCCTATGTGTTGGTTGCACAAAATAATATTTTAAGGTTCTAAATCCATATCAAAAAGTTCCCCTACGGTGCTGGATGCACAATAAAAATTCTTTATGGATCTGCAAAAAATATTTCAGGATACACTTTAACCCTTTTATAAAAGTAGAAATTGGTGAAGTTCACTTCAAAGCACTGGTGCTATATTTATGTAGTATTGTTACTTCTTGCCGTACTCGCCTTCTGCTTTGCCAACTTGGCAAACACCACTTTTAGTTGATCTTTCTTGTAAATCCATTTTGCAGGTTCGAGACAAATATTTCTTGGTAAGCTTGGTGGATAATGATTACATCAATAGTGATCTCTTTGCTGTGTTCGCTGATCTCTAAGAGATTTAAGTGTTATTAGCTTTTTCCTTAGCTATATGCGGGTTGCTTGTCTTGCTTTTGATTTTTCTTCTATTATTCTGATAATGATGAATAAAATGATATGTTTATTTATAACTCTTGTGATTTTGATTGTTTGTGGAACTGATATTTTCTAGAACATGTTCTGAGGATAAAACATTAAAAATAGATCTTTGAATAATTGTTCTAAAAAATTACATCTAAGAACTAAAAGAATATACAAAGATTTGTTTGGTAAATTGCTCATACAGCTTGTTTTGAGAGTAAAAGACAAGAAGCAAATGTTTAATTAATTCATTACTTAATTATTATTTGCATGATTTTTTTAATAATTAGTTAACATTATACTATTACAATGGAACTAGTTTGATAAAATTTGAATAGATTCGCCAATAAGTACATAAAAGTTTAACTTAACACCACATGGTAAATGGACAAGTTTTAACCCAAGCCAAGCGCCGTTTTGCAGGCACCAGCTGATATCATCAATTTCCGTGAGATGAATATTCAATATTGATTCTTTATGTTACCAGTAAGGTACAAGAAATTGAATCGGTGATTGAATCGGATAACGTAGTGCGTTAAGGGTCAGTGGGTCATATTGGAGTTAAACTGAGGGTTAGAATGATGAGGAAAAGAATTTTAAAAAAAAAATCCATGACACATTAATATAATCAAACTATCTAAAATTGAAAGTTTTAAAAACTAAATAGTAAATTTTATTATTAACAAAGTAACAATTATCAAATAAATTATATACTTATAGCTCATATATGGAAATATTCTTTCTAATAAAATATCAATATATAGATGGTAATGGGTTTTGCTTTTTATTTTTAACTTTCAAATTTTAAATTTTAAAAAAATCATTCTTTTTTTAAAAAATAATTAAATAGAAGATGAGTTGATGCAAACGTGACAATGCCTATGTGGAGAAGGGGTTCTTTTTTTATTTTTATCTTTCAAATTTAAAACAAATCATTATTTTGGTTTTTTTAAAAATAAAAGGTTGTTAAAAAAAAGTAACCCGGTTGATCTACCCAACTTGACGGATTGACCTCAAGTCAGCTCGGGTTGCCTCGGGTTGACTCAACTTGGGGTCAAAATGCAACCAGAATCAGATTGAATGTCGGGTCGCAAGTTTTCGGCTTGACCCGGTCGGTCCAATATGGGTTCCTGAACCATGGTTACTAGAGAATATCATTTCACCGAAGCCAACTTTGGTTGATTTAAACAGATTTTTCATATGCTTTATATTGCTTACTTATTCATAGAAAACAAGCCCATAATTAATTAAGCATATAAAAGATTTATGAGCTCTCTATAATTGATACATAAAGCAACGCAAGAAACATTATCTCTCACTGTTGCTTTGTCTTTCCAGTTTGGGATACAAGATCAATAACGTGAAAATGATATTTGCAAAATAGATAATGAGTCAATATATAACTTAGAGTATAACTCATAAGGTGATATGTCTCTTATGATTGCATGTCGACTCAGTGATGACAACCAAGGATATAGTTATAACCAATCATGGAACCTCAAAAGTAATTGTGAATGGTTATCAAGCATAACTTATTATTTTCGCCATAACCTTTTATAATGCTGACTATGATTACCATATTTGGGCTCAACCCAAAATGACTATTGATTACACTTTGGATATTTTATTAAATCCCCAATTAATATTTATAATAATCATAATATAATAAAATATCTTACAATTGCAATTGAGAGTTGGCACAGATGGTAAGAAACGGGCTCAACTCTTATAAGGAGGCGAGTTCGATTTCCTCAGCTGTTGTAATGGCTCCTTTGGTAGGCGATCTCGTAAGTCCCTTGTAAGTGCTCAAAGAACCATGGGCCGTGCCCTATCCTTGGTGTCGAACCCACATAAACTTTTATTCACCAAAAAAAAAAAATATCTTACAATTCCAGCATATATAGCTCTGCCTGCTGTACCCACAAACAAAATCAGTTTTTATATGGTGACAATTCTTTGAAGTTAATTATTCTTTGGGATTTTGACTAAAAAAAAAATTCTTCGGGATTAACGCGATTCCTCTTGAATGGTGGAATAAAAAACCATGCTTATTCCGGGAAAAAATTGTCTATAAAACTGAAATTGTACTATTTATAAATTGTAGATAATATTACTGTTCATGATTTGGATTACACGACCTAAGTTTTCCTAGCTATAAACTAATATGGTATAAAGAAAATTTCATTCCTAAAGTATTTCAAAGACAAGATGGTAATTCAGATTTTTGGGAAGAAAGATTTAGGTCTGGACTTCCAAAACTGTTTGCAGAAAGAGTTATAGATGAAATAAGAAACAGATATGGAGGAGCTACGAATTACAGTGATTTAACATATGGAAATATTACTGCATTTATTAATCTAGTAGGACTGGGATTATGTGGAGATTTAAAATTACAAAGAAAAATGTATCAAGCAAGAAAAATAAGAAAATATGAATTAGGAGATTTTTTTTTTTAGCAGCATGGATTTGAAAAGGTAACTGCTCCATCTGCTAAGAAACACAGAAAACCATACAAGTATTAGAGAAAAAATTTCATAAAAAAAAACCAAAATGGTTAAAGAAAGATAGAAAATACAAGTATGAAAAAACAGGAATATTCAATAAAAAAATATATAACACTTATACTAAGAACGAAAATAAAGGGAAAAAAGATACGAAAAAAAAATATAATTCTGACGGTAGCACATGATATTTTGCTATAATTAAATTTGCCCCAGTATTTACTAAAGCATGATATTTTTGGGATCTATATTTTTTATAATTAAATTTTACCAATATATAATATAATTATCTCATTGATCTAATTTAATTTTGGTAATATTATAGTTTGATGCTCTATATTAATTATCATTCTATTTTCTTGTATTTTATAAGGTTTTACTAAATTGAGAAAATCTTTTCCATTATTATTTTGTAAATATTATCATTATCTTCTTCTACCCATGTTTTTATGCTCATTCCATCTCTCTCATTAAATATTATTATAGAATTTGTCTTCGTTTCTTCATTTGTTATTTCCAAATTATTGTGTATATTTTATTTTCATCATAGTTTTTTTATAACATCTATTTTAGCTACTATTTCTTCCCAAATTGCTTCTTTCTTTATTTCTAATAATATAAAACTATTATCATTTTTATTATTTATTGTTACATCTAATTGGTTTGTTTTTTGTATGAATTGTACTAAATTTGTACTTATAGGTGTTTCTCCTAACATATTTCTTTCATTATTTTCTTCTTGTTTATAAATATTATCATTATCTTCTTCTACCCATGTTTTTATACTTATTCCATTTCTCTCATTGAATCTTATTGTAGAATTTGTCTTCGTTCCTTCATCTGATATTTCCAAATTATTTTTTTATATTTTATTCGTATCATAGTTTTTTTATCATAGTTTTGTATTAGATCTATTTCAGATGCTATTTCTTCCCAAATTGCTTCTTTCTTTATTTCTAATAATATAAAACTATTATCATTTTTTTGTTTATTGTTACATCTAATTGGTTTGTTTTTGGTCTAGATTGTGTTAAATTTGTATTTATAAGTATTTGTGCTAACATATTTCCTTCATTATCTTCTTCTTATATGCTTATACTTGGTGTTCTGGTTGATCCTCTTCTTGAAAAAGGCTTATAATCTATACTGTGTTTTGGTAAATTTATATTTATAGTTGGATTTTCTGATGAATCCATTCTTTTAAAAAAAAAAAATCTTCGTCCTATATTATCATCCTATATTATCATTAATTGCTATTTTTCTTGGATTCTCATTATAGGGAATAGTCCTATCCAACTCTAATTGTAATCGTCTAGGTATAGTTAATCTTGTAGTATCTAAAGGTAATTCTTGTAATATCGATATAAATATTTATCTATAGTTATTTTTCATTATAACTTCGTGTATGCCTAAAAAATAAACTTAGGCAAGATTGTTCATGGCCCAACCAGCCAGCCTTTACAAAGACATGATCCAGCTGAGATTCCAACGGTTAGATGCCAAGGGAACATGTTGAAGCTCTTTGGAAGGTTTGACCTGCCTCCCTCATTTCTCCGCTTAAACATTTAGATCTACGGATTCAACGTCCACCTCTTAGATTTCCAGAGGCCGTTAGACAAGGTGGTGACCTAAACCATCTTTCTTAATTTAACGATTGAAATTTGTTTAAACACTTTCTTTTATGTTCATTTGTAAGTACTAGTCCTTCATTGTTGTTATAATACTTGTTGTTTTTGCTCCTTGTAATAATCTAACTTTGTCTAATTTATGATAAATTATTATAGAGCTATTCATATGATCATCAACTCTAGATATTATAAAATTAGTGTTTAATGTAAATTTTAGTTTTTGATGAATTAATTTTCCTGTTAATATACATAATATACTATCTTTTACACTGCTTATAATTCATCCATATGTAATTAGTAACTCTATAGGGGAATCTGTTCCTTGATGAAAATATACTTTTACTGGTAATTGTGCTCCTGCAATATATATTTCTATTACTTCATATTTAAAATATAATTTAGATATTTTTTTCTATTAAAGTTTTATTTATTAATGGAATTCTTAAAGTTGATTCAGTTAATGAGTATTCTTGGTGAATTTTTTTTTCCCTCCAATAATACACATGCATTCTTTTCATTGATTTTAATATTTTACTTACCTTTTGCATTTATTCTATCTTAAGTCGTTCCTTTTGTATTAATAATTTTATATCTTCGGGTAATTTTTCATCAGTATCATCACGAGATTATTAGGTTACAAGATTAGATTTGGTAGGATTCAGTTGAAGGATTGTTTGGGCAATGACCAATAACTCAAAGAAGGATTGTTTGGGCTTTTATGTTTGAAAAGCCCATTCTACAAGAACCACGATTAATATTTCGGTGCTAAACTCTATGGGCCCGTTTGGTATAGTGGAATTGGAATTTAATTCATAATATAGTCATATTTGATGTAATGGAACTACAACCTCATGTGGAATTCAATTCCACAAAAACACTCAATTTTAATTTCATACCTAAACTTATGGAATTCATCTTGATTTCATGGAGTCCAAATTTTTTAAATCAAAATATCTTCCTTATGTAAAATAGTCTTTTTTTTTTTTTACATTTCCAAAATATCCTCCTTATGTAAAATAGTTTTTTTTATATAAATTTTTTGAACTAGAAATGCCTCTTCTTTTTGGGTGTTTGTTTTAATTCACCTATTTACTAGATAAGTCATGGGGGAAGGAAATCTGACTTTTGGATATAAAGCAGTTTTTGTTGAAATTTTACCTGGCGACTATTCCATCATTATTTTTCTTGATATAATATTATATAAAATGATAGGTTAGAAATATCCAGAGCATTATCTGGTACTACCATCAGCTGCTTGTGTTATATAGGATTAAGCATGGTAAAATAGTGAGCATTGCAAATGCTTATATTTCCAATACATTTTTATGAAAAATTTGTATATTTTAACTAGTCCGATTAATATTTTAATTTTTTAAATAAAAAGGCCAAGGCTTACTTTTCTTAAGAATGTTAGGCTGTTTGGTGTGATATTAGGGGGATTTAAAGGTAACTTCTGCTTTCACAAGGCACTTTGGGCCATATTTTTATGTTTGGGATGGCTTTCATCAATAAGTGCTTCTCCCCAAAAAGTCATGTTGGAAATGAAGTCCTTTTTTGTTGCTTATGCCTTCCACCTTGCATCCGCTTTGTCCTTTTTTTTTTTTTGTTTCTATCTTTATTCACTTGCCCATCGGAAGTTAATTTTGGCTGGTATTCCGTTAGGAATGCCGTTTTGGCTCTCAAAATCCATTCTCACGCAAGCCGAGACAAAATTCCTCTCACATAAAGTACCTCGGAATCTGTGTCCGTTTTCTCAACGGGTTTCCAAACGAAGCCTTTGTCTTTATTCTGTGCGTCCGTTTCTGTTAATTTTCACTACCAGCAGTTATTTGTTTTTTATGTCTCGAGTGAAAATAATTTTTAACATATGTTTTTTTATTTTTTAATTTCATATTTACATATATTTTTATTTTTATTTGTAGAATACATCTAATTAAATGGTTTAATGTTTGCAACATTTTTTTAATAATACACTAACTCTATTTTTAAAATTTTAGTTTTAATATTTTTCTTAAATTTGTTAAATTATATATAGCATATGTACCATAAAACTTAA
>JANTPZ010145367.1:2976-13068 GCA_025593235.1 Vachellia pachyceras | reverse complement strand
ACCCGTAAAAACTATCAGCAACTCAGTCCATCGATACCATCTCATCCATGGATGCTACGAGTGCAGTGTTTCTGACTTCTGACTGCTTGGACGCGAGGAGCTAGGGTGATGAATGCCATTACATTGGGTTGCTTTGAAAAGATAATAACAAACAAAGATGGTGTTCATAAGCCTAGCTATGCCTTTTTGCAAGTCCTTTTCAAATCAAGTAATGAATTTCCCTTCATTAAAAAATAAAGATTGTTTTGATGAATCTTTCATATTTATAAATGTCATACTGATTATAAGCTGTACTTGATATAACGGGGCATGCAGGTATAAGAGAAAGGGATAAATCACTAATACAAAAAGTACTTTTTACGTTATATTTTTAAACCAATTGGCACCCTTTCTATGGGGGACGCCTATGTGAGGGGAGTAGAAGGTTTGAGATTACGGCACCCTATATTAAGTAAGGCACTGTAGGCTAGACCTACGGCACCCTATATTGAAAAAATAGGGCGCCGTACTACATACCAATATAGGGCGCCGTAGGGTCACGCTACGACGCCCTATATTGGTATGTAGGGCGCCGTAAGTTGACCCTACGACGCCCTATATTGGTATGTAGGCGCCGTAGGGTGACCCTACGGCGCCATATTTTTCAATATAGGGCGCCATAAGTATTTTTTTTAAAAAAATAAAAAATTCTTTTCAATTTTAACTCTTTTATTACATTTGGTTCAGTTTACAATTCCATTTTGTACCAGATCAAGTTCAGACATAATAAACATATATACTGAGCAAAGATTAATCAAGAGTTACTAACATCTACGTAAGCCAAGTGTAATATTCAGCGCAATCGTGCATTTGATCAAGTTGTTTGTTTAACTTCATCAATCTCTTCCATATCAGTAAGCAACTGACCCCCATACATCAAAGTATAACCGCACATTTCAAAGTATTCACTAATGTGAAGAAAACATGAAGATAAATGCTATAATTAAGGGGGAATCAAACTGTGCGAATCATGAATATAGGGGGAAATAAGCAATAAAAAAATAAACTGGAGCATAAGTAATTTTTTCTTCAACGATGGAGAAAAAAAGACTGCGCAATAACATTTTTTTACCTGTGAAGAAGATAGCTGAGAACTCGACGAGAAGACATGAAGGAGAGACTTGACGGTGACGGAGAGACTGGCTGGAGCTAACGGAGAGACTTGACGGAGAAAAGAGTGTGAATCAATTGAGCAATGATGGCAACGGAGAAAAGAGTGTGAATCAATTGAGCAATGATGGCGACCGAGACCTTGAAGGCTCGAGCTGACGGCGTTGCGTGAATCGTGCGATGGCGACGATTGGAGCTGATTCTGTGGGGTCACAGACGGTGCGCTGGAGCTGACGGCGATGGAGAAACCTAGTGGGTGCTTGGACGACGACGACGCTTAGACGAAGTTGGGTACAGCGACGCTTCGGTTCCACGCATGAGAGAAGGGAGAAGGGGAGAATAGAGAAGCCGATAAAGGAGAAGGGGAGGTGGTCGCTCGGTTTACTCTGACATACATGGGGAAGATGGTCTGCCCAATACATGTTTTGTCATGTCAGGAAGGGCTTTAGGCGCCCTATATGGTGAAAAGAGCGCCAAAAGTTAAACTTTTGGCGCCCTATATGGTAAATAGGGCGCCATAAGTTCAACTTTTGGCGCCCTAAATGTGAAATAGGGCACCGAAAAGGGCGCCAAAAGTTCACTTTCGGCGCCCTATTTCACAAATAGGGTACCGAAAGTTCACCGTATTCATTTTTTACTCTCTATTTTTAAAAACGGATGCGAACTTCAGACGTCAAAATTATACCCTGTAGTAGTGAATATAAGGTAGGGGAGCATTATGTACAGGAGAATTAATTAAATATAACGTTGTTTGACTCGACGTTTGTAGTGTCTAAACGTACATTCAACAGTCACAAAATGAGATAATTTTACTTAACATATTTATCTCAAATTACTTTTTTTTACCAAATATCTCAAATTACGTAAAATACCTCTGCATCACGTTGAAAATCTTCGCAGGCATGGCCCGCATGGGGCATGAAACGAGGGGAAAACATGAAAACGGGGGATGTACGAATAGGGAAAAAGGGGTGTCTGTAAAAAGCCTGCAAGGAGCTATTTGCTGCTGTGTGATGGGGATATGAGGATCTATCAAATCTCAAAGACCGATAAAGGGGAAAATCAATGTGATGTATCTGATTATAATATACTGATATTGGTTGTTGATTGATACAGCGATGGGAAGATGATGGAATGGTGAGTGTCCATATAGCCCTCGAAGGAAGGGAGGTGAGGATGGGGTACACATAACTTTATGGCTCAGCCAAATAAAAATAGACTCTTCAAAATTGACACGCCCTATCTATCTCTCTGTATCTATATTTGTACCCTCCTTCCTCACTCCATTTCAAATCATCCAAACTAAACACACTCTCTCTCTCTCTTTCTCGTGCATTACCTATCCTATCACGGATGAATGGGACTCGATCGTCCCTTTTATGACAATTTGAATTTTCTTCCATATTTGGGTGCCCTTGATCTCCATGAATCCGGAGCCTAACTGTACATATCCATTTAGTGCTTGTTTGGTAACTCCGTTGGTAAAATGGATTTTGCAGATTTCGAGGCATTTTGGGAATTTCGAGATGGTTTTACGGATTTCAAGATGGTTTTTATGGATTTCAAGATGATTTTTACAGATTTCGAGATGGTTTTGTCTAGACTTACGTGCACCGTTTGGGAAAATGGCTTCCCAAACTGGCACTTACTCTCATATCATATGTATGATGTTAACAGATCTTCAGAGTGGTATGTACATGAAATGTTGAAGGAATCCAAATGCCTCCCATCTGATGAGACCATATGAATTAGCATTACTAATTGATATGAAATATAACTGTAGCTACATATGCATGTGTGTTGAGTAGGTGTACGTAGGAATAAAGAAGGATAGGTGGGAGCCAAATAAGCAAGACAGAAGAATTGGGTGTCGCATATACGAAGAAGGCGGGAGGGGTCCGAACATGAATGCGCTTGTTGGTGTCCCTTGCACAGGGTCTGTTTGTACCTTCTCTCTGTTTGGTCTCACGTTCCAACACCATAATTTATATGAAAAATTTCAGGCCCATACACGCGCGCGCGGACATTATATAGCCCTCTTCATTTGCCTACAATCAAAGTTTACTTATGAATTGAGGACTGTTGTATTCTCTACTGTCTTTCTAATTAAATTTAGTTAAAAGCAATTATTCTGTAGGATATTTTTTTTTTTTTGAATTACTGCTATGGTCTTTATTATAAGTTCAGTTTTAGAAGAATTTTTTCTCATAAATACGAGTCCACTTAGATGTTATTAATTGTTGTTTGTCAATTTTACTTTTAGTTAATTCTTAATATTGAAAAGAGAGAAAGAGGAAATAGATGTGAGAAATATTTGTAAATGGAGAGAAACAATTTAAGAAGGGAAAATTTAAAAAAATTTATTATTTATTTAATAATTTAACTTATATTCTTTAGTATGAGAATATATTAGTTAAAATGGATATATAATAAAGATGAGAGTGCTATATCCTTATTTATAAAGAAAATACACAAACGTATGAGTAAAAATTTATTGTAAGTAGATGATCATAAGTGACGTATATTTAATATGGTACAAAGAGAATGATTAGAAGAGACTGTTCATTATAGCAAAGGGAGTATTTTTTTCATAGAAAAATACTGACACGGTACATAATTTAGCAATACTAAACAAACACTAAAAAGCAATAAAAATGAAAGTGTTATGAAAATGAGACATTTAAGATCGGGGAAATAAACAAATAAGAGAAAAATTGTAAAGAATATATGAGCAATTCTTATTCATTTCGATCTCTATCATATGTATTACATAACTTCTATATATATACACCTTTAACTGAGCTAAATGTTACATATAATAAATACAAATATCAATTCTCATAAGTACACAATATGTAACTATTTTATTATGAAATAAAAACTTTTAAAAGATATTCATGAGAGAGGTTGCAATGAATGTGATATGGAAGGCCAAGAGTTTATGAATATTTGTACAACACATGCAAAGCGAGTATGTGTTTATTTATAAGTTTTATACTCAACAAAATAGACCTTTTCTGTGTGGATCGCGTCCCTATGATAAATTTAAAAGACAAGCCGGGCCACGTTTGCTTAAACTATATGGATATTGGATAATACAATTTGTTATGGATTTCTTTATATATATATTGATATTTGATTATTGGTCGTGACGTGTTATGTCTTGGGATAGAAATTCTTTGTTAAGATACTGATGAAAAGTGGAGTATTAAGTACTAGTAGTAGTAGTAATAATCAGATTCACTCTTACACGAAGGAGCGGATCAGAGGAAGTATCATAATATTTCACAAGAACGAAAAGAAAATGCCGGTGATGTTGAGAAGCTTTGTACCCTCCCGAATGTTGGAAGGAATTGGGAATTTGGTTGGATAAGCCATACCTGAATCCTGATGCCAATACGCTCAAGAATCTGGAAGATGATCTGGTCCCCGTATATGGATTGGTCATGTGCATATATGACTATAGAAGGATTAGGAAGCAGGTCTGTGAGAATAATGGGCCGGGTAGAAGAGAGAAGATCCGTTTTGAAAGTGGAGGATCCATATATAGAAAAGGAAGAGACATGAATTATAAACAGCGCAAGTGACTGTCTCCTAAATGCAAATTCGGCCAACATTTGAATCAGACAAGGTGCCCTTCTGCCTTCACAACCTCTACTTTCCGGTTTTCCCTCGTCCGCATGCGTTTCATTTCCTATATCTGGACCACCCTCCCACTTCCTCTTTGCTTCATTTCCTCGCCGCAAAGTCTTCTCTTAATTATTCATTACTTCAAACAAAACTAGGTTACTTTTTAAATAGCTTAGTTTAAGCTACTTAAATTAACATGCATGCGTTTCTTTCTTTCACCCATTCCTTCACAGACCTTACTTCAAACAAAACTAGGCTACTTTTTTGGCTCTATTGTTTAGGCTCATTTGCATGCATATGCCTTCCCTTCTCAATTTAAGTGATACTACTAGCATAAACTTTTCTTGCATTAACGATTATATATAATAGATGCATGCTCACCTGATAAGTACAGGCCAGGTTGGGGTGAAGATTTTGTTAGAATTTCAAACAACAGAAAAAATAAGTATGATGGATTGTAAAGAAAATTTAGACGTCTCAAATAACATGCATACAGTTAGACTAGTAGGTTAACTGCTCAAGTCAAATTAGTCTAACTTGAGATGGATATTGAGTTTTTATTATAACACACAATCTCTATTTTTTTTATCTCCTCCGAATCAATTAAGAAGCAGTAATTACTTGCGTACAGGCCCTTTTTCCTTTTCAATGTATAAATTGAGGATACCTACGGAAAGCGTGTCTGATTGTTTCTAAGAGTGCCCTAGTCTGAAACATTGGGGGACAAGTCGATGGGGAGCACGCCTAATGATTATGTTGCGGCATATTGCTTTAAAGTGATTCAATTCAATTCTTAACTTGCAAACAAGAATTTCTGTGGCCATATTTCATTCACACATTTTCATCAAAATCTACTACTCGATCGCTGCCCCTTCTCATTCAGCAGTATCCATCATTATGCACCTCACATTCGAGTTCGTACCAGAGGAATTTAAACCATCTATATATCTACATATATTTATATATAGCGTGAAATTGATAGGCCCTTCATGCGATTGCAGAACTCTTCAGGATTCAAAGGCAGAAGTTTCCTTCCAAAATATCTCACTGCATTTATACAGACTCGAGGAGGGAGGGTCGTTCTTGAGGAATAACGTAATGGTTTAAAGTTGGTGTGGTACCAGCGTTTTGGTATTTGAGGAGTTCTTATTTCATAGGTTTCACTTCTGCCATGTAAGTTTTCTTCCCCCAGCATCTGCCATGGCTTAAATACTCTCTTCACCGTGAACTACCTGAAACCTCGAGCTGACGTGTATCAGCCCAATGTTGCGAGTGCATTACTCTGGTTAATTAAGCCAGCTATTTCATTTTAATTACTCGGGCGTAATTATCATTATTACGGCATTGTTCTTCCCTACAGCGCCTGGCTATATAAATAGCTATATACCATTTGCCCTGTGTGTATATCTGCTCGCGCATTCAATTATAAACTTAAACCGCGAGCAAAGGATAATGCCACAGGATCAGGATGTGAGTTGTGAAGTTGGTTGCTTCTCTAGCGTCTTTTTGAAAGACTGGCGCCTGAACTTTTTTACTTATATTACCCAATATATGCCATCGAAGCCAAAGCTTTTATCACACATATGTTCACTTCCACTGTACTCTAATGACTTTGCATGATCGATCGACTCCTCCTTTTTCCTCCCTGAAAAATATTGAGACGTCAAATTGGAACTTCGAAGAAACTGCCGTGTTACAAAAATTTTCCGAACATATCCTGATAGCCTCACCATTACAAACTCTAGTTCTCTACGGGGGCACTATTTTTTCCCCACATGATCTCTGATGAAATGCTATGCGATGGCATATGCTGTAACCCACTCTAACTTTTTTTAGGTGGATATCCGTTTTACTATTTTGTTAGATATAATGACTACTCATTTTACATCACAAATTTGAATTTCTTATATATTTACATACCCATGAACCAAAGTTATATATTTTTCTTTCGTTTCTTTTTTTGGTACAAGAAGTTCAAGATGCTGGCACAGAATAGCAGGATACTGGTAGCCGGAACTTGTTATACTTGTACCTCGTTAAAGGTTAACAAAGGTCACCGTAAGCGATCTGCAAAGAAGATTTCAAATAACTTTATATAAAATCTGCAACGGGCATAGTTCCACCAGGCCATGCCCTTGGCCATACAATATATATTGGCGTATTTGATGTATCTGACTGCCTTGTAAATATTCATGTATCCATTGGGCATCAGACGTACGTACAAATTAAAAACTTGGGATAAACGACATATGAAGTATTATTATGTACACCAACTGGGAGGTATTACTTTAGTTTGCTTTTCTTATCAAACGTTAAACTGCAATACTTTCTATAATTAGTATGCATCATCTAAAAATATCTAAATATTCAGTTCCAGAGGTCAATCTGGCAACTGGAGGTGGATGTGGAGGCATATTCCTGAGCAGCAGTTTCTGGCCTTTTAGGTTGATCGTTTGCCTGCTGGATAGTGACGGGTCCATCCACATGGAGTCCCGCTGCATTATTATTGGAACAGGTGGCTTCCTTGGAAGCATCTTGCTGCTGGTGACTACTGAGTTGAGAAGCCACAAATTTATCAAGAACTCGCCAATCAGTTACTTGATCATTGTTTCTACCACAAGGCATGTTCTCTTCCTGATTCAGTGAATTGGGCGACTGCAAGCTGCTTCCATTATTATTGTTGTTGCTGTCATAGGCATAATTAGGGACCGTTGAGTTGCAGCTCAAACTGGGGGCTGAGTAAGGAACTTTGGGGCTTTCGAGTTGGGGAAGCTGAAGGAAAACTTCATGATGAGGATGGGTTACGTTATATTGCAATTGAACAAGTTCCTGCTTGCAAGGTACGTAGTACTGGTGGTGGTGGTAATTAGATGCGTAAGGTTGAGAAATTGGTCTTGCAGATTCAAGCTCTTGGATCAATGAGACTTGGTCCTCAAACCAGCATGGTGACTCATACTCCCCCATCCTCCGTACGCTTGTCATTTTCTTCTTGAACACTCGACAGACAACCCAGCCTTCTTCCTGTGTGTAATATATATAATCAACCATTAATTTCAAGTCAATTTAACAAGATCTACATATGCACGTATATATGTATGTACAGAGGAGTCAATATAGATAATACCTGAGGAGTTCCATTTTCATTAGTTTCAAGCCGGTACTCATGCATGATCCAGTCAGACTTCTGTCCGTTTGGGGCTCGTCCCTTGTAATAAACAAGAGTCTTTCTCATCCCAATGAGGCAGTGCCTACGGTAGATTGCCTTGTCTCTTCCTGTGGCTTTCCAGAATCCTGCTTTTGTGGCTCTATTCGTGCGAGTTCCAGTTGGGTACTTCTTGTCTTTGTGGCTGAAGAAATACCACTCATCTTGTTCTTCCGCCCCTAGTTTGCATAGTTCTTTTGACAAACAAACAAACAACAATATTTAACGAATAGAATATGTGTATATTTAATATTTTCGCTAGTCTGCTAATCCTACTGGGAGTTTAACCAATGCGATACCTTGAAGATCCCATGGCTCAATTCTGTAGAGATCCACATCTTTAATAACATCTAGGTCAATCCTTTTGGAGGCTATCTTTTTTCTTAGGTAATAATCAACCAGTTCTTCATCTGTGGGGTGGAACCGAAAGCCTGGAGGAACATGTGAGAACGTATTCATACTTGCAGAGATATTTGAACCTGCATTTACTTGGAAGAAAATTAGAAAAAAAAACCAAAAAATCAGCTTCCACCTCTATTATAATAAATAGTAGAACATAAAGTTGACTCTTTTTTTACATTTAATGATGAGGCTACCATATAATGTTAGGAAATGTATACTGTCACAATAATTGCGATAACAATAATTGAAGAAAATTGAACAACGGTTAATGTCCCAGACATCTCAGAAACACAATTGTTGCAGTTCTATGGTGCAATAACGAAGCTTAAAAGAAGTTATTGCACCCCATCAACAGAGGGGCATCGCTAGATGATCTTAAAGGAAATGGGACAAAAAGATCATTGCGTACATTCACGATAATAAGCCAATATTATTCCAACAAAGAGTCCATGAATTTCCATGGTAAATAAATCAAAACATACTATATGCGCAAACTGTAGCTTCGATATCAAATTTTATATTAATTACCCACTGTTGATAACTGCATCACATCCAATAATTTCCAATAACGTAATTATTTCTGCAATACATATATCCTACGCTATTAATTAAATTTTACATCTGGTTGCACTATTCCTAGTCTTTAGCTTTCTTCCCACCTTTAAACATACTACTAATATCTTATTACACATCTAATGAAAGTTTTCCTTACTCCTCTTTTATTTATCTTAGCTTACTCGCAACTGTGAAAGGCATCAATATACTGATTGCACACGTAATATAAGTTTTTGCTTAAATTACCCTTCTCTCTTGTATATCTTTATCTGGTGATAAAATTGTGCAATAATTACAAAATCACTTAATGAAGTTAAAATAGAAGCCCCCGTAGATACATACATCAAACGAACACTATTTACCGCTAATTAATTCTAAGATTTTTTTTTGAAAGGAACACTATTTTTAAAATAGAAGCCCCCGTAGATACATACATACATTTTTGATATGGTAGTATTTTATAGAATGTTAATTTGATGGATTATAGGTTTTTTTGTGTACAGTTTAATTGACACTACGCGTGTGCCGTGCATATATACGAAACCGTTTTATCAAGTATACTTAATCAGAAAAAGAATTATATGTATGACATAGTTAATGCAAGACATTAATTAAGGTGCATATTAACACTGAAATACAAATTAAAATGATTTGGTGAAGGAAAAATATAATACTTGGTATCATTCACAAGTATAACGATCGATCAAACAGAGCTGTTGTTTAGGTAAAAACTCAACCGACGCTGAGAATAAAAGTTGTACTGGGGTCACAGTTTCTGAATCACTTAGCAGGTGAAGTATATTGTGAAATTAAAGCATGTAGCGCAATTTTGCAATGGCATTGACATAAAATGGGGAATGTGTATACGGTACAGAATCCAATATTTAGTTGAGTCTACAAAATGTTTGGATATGAGAACTCTAAGTGAGATCGATTTGTGTATATAGATTTGTATGCGATGTTGTTGAGGGCTCACATAGGTAGGTACATGAAGGCAAATATAGGCGGCTGTTTGATTTGAAATATATGAGGAAAAAGATGCAGTCGAATTGTGGTTTGGATTTCATTATGCAACGGATGGATATATTATGGGGGTGCAAAATTAGGAATAGAGAGGTGGGGATGAAAGCATGATTTAGAGGTTGGTTTTTTTA
>JANTPZ010145364.1:0-14661 GCA_025593235.1 Vachellia pachyceras | reverse complement strand
ACTGTTAACAGAAAAGTCGCCGATGGTTTTGAGTCAGACTTGTGATATTGTCAACCTTTCGAATGATGCATGACATATCGGTGTTGAATCCGTTTCAGACGCAAGATTCTAAACTTGTAACCCAGGAGATTTTTCGAAAAACTTTAATACTATCTCAGGTTGTTTAAAATTGCCCTCATTTTGGTTTTTAAATTTGAAAGATCAAAATAAAAAAGAGAGAGAGAGAATGAAATATTGTAGTAAGCCTTCTCATAGAAAGAATCGGAGGAAACAACATTTGTTAATTTGTCGGGTGTTTTAAAGTCAACTGTTTTCAGTTCGATTAGAACTTAACGGTATGATTGACATGATGTTTGTCTTTTACAATACACAAGCTATTAAAAAATTCATGTGCACGCCTAACTTCATTGTATATTACCAATTCTTGGCAAATGGAATGAGACTGAGTAATTGATACTGATACATATCATTATAATATTCACACTTGCATAACAAAATACGTAGAGGCTGAAATTCCAAGTCTATTTCAACCCATCCCCATCTCTATATAATGAGCAACAACCTTGTGCGCTAAAGTGCAAGTTCTTTGCGTTCTTTTCTGTTCATCATCTGGTACTTTTACCGTGTCTTTTGATTCGTTTATTTCAGTGTAGTCTTGTCTAATTGATATTGAGGTATCTACATGATTCCTTTACGAAACTAAGTTAAACTTCACCTGACAAAACCTGAATCAAAATTAGAGCTTTTATAGCAGTTGACCGTGTATCTAGATCTCTACTAAATGGCAAGTTACTGCTTCTCTTCATAATATTGTTGTGATTTGCAGGTTGTTGCTATAGTCTCTGGCCTCAATGAGTCACCGTGTTAGCGATGAGGTTGTGGAAAGGATCACAGAGGAAATCAGAAGTGGCCATTCTTCTCGACGACATGACAGGACTATTCATAAGGTGGGAGCTCCTCCTAAGCAAAATCTTCTCAAAGAGATCAAGGAATCTGTCATGGAAACTTTCTTTGCAGACAAGCCCTTAAGCCACTTTAAGGACCAACCTGGATCAAGAAAGTTTGTCCTTGGCCTACAAGCAGTTTTCCCGATTCTTGAATGGGGAAGAGGTTATAATCTTAGTAAATTTAAAGGAGATCTCGTTGCTGGACTTACCATTGCAAGTCTCTGTATTCCTCAAGTAAGTAGTGCTCCTTTAACATTTTATAGGTACACTGTCATGCATGAGTTTTTTGTCTTTCTTTCTTTTTTTTTTTTGGATCATGACTCACATATGAATGTAATATAGGATATTGCATATGCGAAGCTTGCAAATTTGAAACCACAGTATGGACTCTGTAAGTATTTTGACTTTTTCTTCCATTTTATAGCATTTTAGTTTTCCAAAGAGGAAGAGCTTTGAAGCAACGGTAAGGTTGCTACCACATAATCAGGAGGTCACATGTTCAAATTCTGAAAATAGCCTATATGCTTGTAGGGATAAGGTTGCATACATCTAACTCTCTTTAAAATCCACTTGATGGTAGCCGTGTGCACTAGGTTGCCATTTTTTTATAGCATTTTATTTTTTCATGTAGACATGCATGATTTGTGGCTCTCTCTGATGAATTTTCAATTTATATGTGCAGACACCAGCTTTGTGGCTCCTCTTGTCTATGCTTTCATGGGAAGCTCAAGAGATATAGCCATAGGACCTGTGGCTGTGGTGTCCCTTTTGCTTGGGTCTATGCTGACAGATGAGATCAGTGACTACAAAAGTCATGACTATCTTCGTCTTGCATTTACTGCCACCTTTTTCTCAGGAATCACTCAAATGGCACTCGGAGTTCTCAGGTACATCCCCTTCCTGGAACAGTACACGACCCAAACACATTCTTCTTTCTTAATATCTTTGTCATGCCCACACATACTGTACTATTTCATTAAAATCCCTATGTAACAACTCTAATCTATGACAACTTCTCAGGCTTGGTTTCCTGATTGACTTCTTGTCTAACGCTGCCATTGTGGGATTCATGGGTGGAGCTGCCATTACTATAGCTTTGCAACAGCTTAAAGGATTGCTTGGCATAAAAAACTTCACCAAGAAGACTGACATAATTTCTGTTATGCGCTCAGTTTGGACTAATGTGAACCATGGGGTACCTAATAAAGTTTTGATTTTGCTTTCTCTGGGTATACAATGCAAGGAAAAGATTTAGTGTATTTATAATTTCTTCTATTCTCACAGTGGAATTGGCAGACAGTAGTCATTGGGTTAGCATTCTTGGCTTTCCTCCTTGCAACTAAGTATCTGGTAAGCATGTCATTGATTACCCTTCCCTTAAATCCTTCCATTGCAATTTTCTGAACTGTTATTTTGTAATGGACAGGCTAAAAAGAAGAAGAAATTCTTCTGGGTGTCTGCACTTGCCCCTTTGACGTCTGTTATACTGTCCACCTTTTTTGTTTACATTACTCGTGCTGACAAGAAAGGTGTTGCAATCGTGAGTAACATCAAATTGACTTTTCTATCATAGCTTAAAAATTCTTGAACTTTAGAGTCCAAAATATGCTATTTCAGGTTACACACATAGACAAGGGAGTGAATCCATCATCTGCTAGCGAAATTTTTTTCAGTGGAAAATATCTGGGCGCTGGTATTCGGATTGGTGTGATAGCTGGTTTGATTGCACTCACGGTAACGCTAATTCTTACGCATAACTACTGATTCTTCACCTTGACAAGACTTTCTCTGAGATATACATTTGAAACCAACTTTGTTGAATTTAGGAAGCTGTAGCAATTGGGAGAACATTTGCTGCTATGAAAGATTATCCGTTAGACGGTAACAAAGAAATGGTGGGAATGGGAACGATGAATATTATTGGTTCACTGACATCTTGCTATGTAGCTACAGGTGCAAAAGAGAAAGAAAAGAAGCAAAAACTCTATATTATCTAACATATTGTTCAAGCCTCTCCTATGAAGGAGACCTTCCTGATATTGAATACATTTTGATAGCATTTCTATTGCTTATGCAGGATCTTTTTCACGCTCAGCAGTGAACTACATGGCCGGCTGTCAAACTGCTGTATCAAACATCGTTATGTCCGTTGTTGTGTTATTAACGTTGGTGTTTATTACACCACTTTTTAAGTACACCCCAAATGCAGTGCTTGCCTCCATCATAATAGCTGCTGTGGTAGGCCTTATTGACATTGATGCTGTTGTTCTGCTATGGAAGATCGACAAATTTGATTTTCTAGCCTGCATCGGAGCCTTCTTTGGTGTGATTTTCAAAAATGTTGAGATTGGCCTTCTTATCGCGGTAAGAAGTTGAAAAGAAAAGTTTTAAAATTATGGCGTTTAATATCTTGCCAGCATTTGATGAACTTGTTTTTTGCAGGTAGCCATATCATTTGCTAAAATCCTTTTACAAGTGACAAGGCCAAGGACTGTGGTACTTGGGAAGCTTCCAGGGACCAAGGTGTACAGGAACATCTTTCAATACCCAAATGCTACCCAGATTCCTCGAATGCTAATTATTAGAGTTGACTCTGCAATCTACTTCTCAAACTCTAACTATATCAAGGACAGGTACTGATTAATTTCACTTCTAATCCCATATAATCTGTGTCATCATGGAGAAATGAGCGATCTACAAACCACTAGGTATCATGTAGAATATGATTTTCTAGACCTTCCAAGATCATGCTTACCTGATGTCTAGTTTCCAATCAACATTTGCAGAATTCTGAGATGGCTGCAAGATGAAGATGGGCAAAGGAAAGAAAGTAGTTTTCCCACAATACAGTATCTCATTGTTGACATGTCACGTAAGGCTTTCCTGTTAGATCATTGGATCTTGATATTGATTATTAATCTACAATTCTAGATAACGTGATTGATATACTCTCCTGCAGCTGTTACTGACATTGACACTAGTGGCATCCATGCCTTTGAAGATTTGTATAAGAGCCTTCAGAAGAGAGAGGTCCAGGTAATACATATTCACAAAACATTTTCTGCATCTACAAATTCATCTGTGTAAAACCCATACTGTGTTCAGCTGTCCTAACGTACTATGACAATAAATATCAATTAAAAATAAATATAAAGTGCGCTGTGTCTATTCTTCACTAATAACTCATATCTTATGCGAGAGAACGACTTTGCAACATTTGATTGTGATCTCATTCATGTCTTTGGCATTCTCACAGCTTCTCTTGGCAAATCCTGGGACAATTGTAATGGAGAAGCTCTATGCATCAAAGTTGGTAGACATAATTGGGGAAGACAAGATATTTCTATCAGTAGGTGATGCTGTCGCAACTTTTGGTTCAAAAGTTGAAGAAGTTTGATAGGTTGATATATATTCTCATGCCAATTATGGTTGGTTGAGATGAACTGTAACTAGTAGTGTTTCAAGATTACATGGTTAACCATTAGTCTCTTGGTCCTTCCCACATGCTACCGATCTTTAGTATAAAATCTAGTTTATAGTGTAATACATGTAGTCTTTTGTCAATTATTTCCCTTTCATTTTCCGAAGATCATACATTTGCAGTCAATGATCCATTCATGTGTCTCAAAGGAAGATCATGCGTTAAGGGTCATGATAATTTTCTCTGTTCATCGTTTTGTGTGTACACTTTCTTGTACCAGCTGTTGAAGTGAAATGTAATAAATTTTGGAAATTTTTGCTTTACTTTTTCTGGCTTATAGTTTGTATTCATCTCATTTGGTGGAAGCCAGAAAAAAAAAATATTCATGATTCACGCTAGGATTTGTTAAATGATTCATTCATTTCATTTATACCTTCCTTATCGTATCTATGTTCAATCTCGGCTGATAAATCAATCACCATTACTACCGTTATTGTCTAATTAGACATTTTTTTTATGATGGATTAGTCCTTGAATTTGTAAATATCGATTCAAATAATCGCAAACAAATTTTTTTTTGTGAATTGAGAGTTGCATTTAAAATTCAAATGTCTTACCAATACTTGAAACTCCTGAATTTACAGTTCTTTAAATTGATACTCGCAATTCATTTCTTACTAGTGAATCTTCTCTTTCCAGACACATTTCTCCATTTTCGCTTTGATCATCATGTAAGTCCAATCACCAAGATTGTTGATCAATAAAACAACCTTGTGTTTCACTCAGAGAAAATTTTATTTTCCTTATAGTGGAATGTTATCGTTATCCTTATTAAATAAGAATAACTAGTTTATCTAGCAGTTTGTTATAATATCATTAGTAACACAAAATACCCCTCTAAAAGCATTTCAAATATGCATATGCTGTTTATTCCAACACACAGCTTACACGCAGAAAGAATTAATCATGTCCCCCGAGAATGTATAATTTAGCACAAAAAATAATATTAAATTAAAAACAAGGAACTGAAACATTCTTAATATATCATACATGTATAATGAATTGATGATTAGTTACGGTTTTTCATGTTTGAGCCCTAATTCTTCTACCCCATGATGATTTTTCCTTATGAGCCATCCCTGTATCAGACATTCTCTTCAACTCAACTACCTGCTCTTCCCACCTGCTTCTCCATCTTTCACCTCCACCATTAACACTCTTACTATACCTCTTTATTGTGATCAAGCCGAGTTCATAATCATCCTCTTCTCGAAGCACAGAGTCCGATAATGTCTTGTAAGCTGCATGGAGCTGCACAAACATCCTCGTCCATTTCTCCTTCATTGAAGGGTCTTGGGACATGTCTGGGTGGTACTGAAGAGCCATCGATCTATAAGCTTTATTTAATTCATCTTTGGTTTCACTCCTGGGATTCAAAGATAGTATCTTGTAAAAGTTTTCAGACATTGTCTCTCTAACTCCAATGACTAGCTTTCCTGCTCTACATGAAACATGTCAAGCACTGAACCTTTGGCTTGTCCACTTTTTTGGAGACAAGATTAAGACCTTGAGAGGGCATATCTGGAAATAGGATTGAAGTTAAGGATAAAACTTCCATTAATATTGCTTTGATATTTGACTATCAAGTCTGATAGAGAAACGTATAGTGTTTCACAACTACACACACACACACACAAACAAACGAGTCAGGGAAACTAATACTAAGTCAAAAGCTAATCATCAATAATGTGATTAATTAGATCCAAAAGCAGACTTATGTGTTGTCGATATTATTAATTAAGAATATAGTACAATTTGATAAAACAGACAAGCCCTGATCTTCGCATTTAAGGCGGCAGCAGCCTAACGAAACAGCCATTTGTTTTATTCAAACGCATACAAACCTTGTACACCCAACCAGGACGAGGAAGGCGGCGACGACACAAATGGTGTGTGTGTGTGTGATACATTTCATAGCTGAATTAAATCTTTATAAGATGTGGCCTGCTATATTCAAATGTTTTGGTGTGCGTATATATGGACTATACTTTGATTCATATATTGTATTTACACACACACACATTAAATCTAGCGTTATAATGAATTTGGATTATCTGCCGGCAGATAATTAAAAGTATATTGGCATATCAGATTCAGATGAAAAAATCTAGCCGTATGATGAAGAATCATGAACATATATGTACGTATACATATGACACATTGGCTATATCAGTCAAATAGGTCTGCTCTATTTCCTTATTATTTTAGTGCTTGTTCATTTCGTCCTCTTATTATACGAATCATGTATCCTCATCCATGCAATGTCTTTATCATCCCCAAATTTATTTTTGCCCCCCCCCCTCTCTATATATAATTTATAGGAGCAGATTTTGCGTCACTGCATGTCAACAAGCATTAATTAATACACTAGATTTTGATTCAGTTTGCTGTGCGTTTCCTTACTTGTAATATCAAACATTTCTTGAGGGCATACTATTTGAACTATCTTTTGTCATTTAGATGTAGTTATATGTGTAGAATAGCTTGCTTTTTGCTGAGTATATCATACTCTAATTATTGTCGAATAGTAAATGTATCTATGTTTTTTAATATATAACAGTCAAGTTTAAAGTTAGTATTGAATACGAACCTCCCCTGTCCCTTGCCATCTTCTTCTCTCTTCCATTTATAACTATTTCATCAAATTTAAAGTTGGGTAACCACCCGACCCTTGTGGGTTTGATGGATCCATTTTTGGATGTCCGACCCTTATAGTCAGGGCTTAATTAGGGCCTAGATTGTAGCCTATATATTTTCTTTTTTGAATTTATATTTTATTCTATCCATAATCCAATTTGCATAATACAAATTCAATAAAGGGAAACTCAGTTAAGTATACTTTCAAAATTTGCAAATTCCAAATCATCAGTAATTTATACTATAAAACATTGTTATTTTCTAATGAGGCGTAGTAAAATAATTTATTTCGAATTTTGAAATTTTCAAAAGTATTTTTCAGAAAATTTCCCAAGATCATATCTTCAAACATAAATTCGTTTAAAAGTCCAAATTGTACAATGCACCCAAACACTGATTGCTGTAGTTGATGTTATATAGAAAGAACAAGTAGGTAGGTACAAAGCCAAAAGATAGTCCAACATGACAATGAATTAATTTAATCTACTATAATAATTTATAAACTTCACACTTGAAATGATAAATGAATCATGTATACTACGAATCAACATTTTAAAAAAAGATACATAAACATTCTTAACGACCATATACATCTAATAATAAAATGAAAATAAATAATTGTCAGTTATGATTTTTTTTTCATGTTTTTAGCCCTAATTCTGCTTCCCCATGATGTTGATCCTTCCTTTTGAGCCATTCTTGTATCAGACCTTTTCTTCAACTCAACCAATTGCTCCTCTCACCTTCTTCTCCATCTTTCATCTCCACCATTAACACTCTTACCATTATTCATCTTGCTTGTGATCAGGCCGAGTTCATAATCATACTCTTCTCGGAGCACTGGTTCTGATAATGTCTCATAAACTGCATGGAGCTTCACAAACATACTCGCAAACTTCTCTTTCCTCACATGCCTGGGTGGTACTGAAGTGCCATCATTCTATAAGCCTTCTTTATCCCGTCTATGGTTGCGCTCTTGGGATTCAAAGACAACATCTTGTACAAGTCTAAAGAAGTTGTATCTTCAACCTCAATAGCTAGCTTTCTCACTCTGCATAAACAGGTCGAACACAAAGCCTCTAATGGCGGCTTTGCCAACTTTATGAGAGTGGATTGAGGCCATGAGAGGGCTTGTATTGAACAATTAGGGATGATCTTAAGGATAAAGCTTCCATTATTAGTTGCTTCTGAAATTGGACTCCCAAATCTCAATGAGAAGCCAAGAGTGGGTTCTACACCTATTTATATACATAAATGGGTCTCACTGACACATGTTTTTAGGGAAACTTGATTTAGGCAATGTTTGGTTGGGCGGTTGGAAGCAAAAGAAGTGGCTTTTGAGGCAAAAAGCACGGTGGAGCATTTTGATAATATTTGGTAATGCTTTTTTAAAAAAGAAGCTTATGCCTAAAAGTGACTTTTAGAGAGAAGGAGGAAAAAGTAGCTTTTGAGAAAAAGGAAGAGAGAGAAAATGTATAAAAGGAAAAAAAGAAGAGGGAAGAGAGTCAATAGGATATTAATATAAGAGCAAGTTGACTTTTTATAGATATTAAAAAATTTAAATAAATTATTTAATTAGAACATATATTATGAAATACTTATATGTATCATTATATAAAACAGTATATACAAATATGTGTTGTTTAATAAGATTTATTTTTTATTCGAAAGTAATATCTTTTTCCATTCCTTTGTAGGATTTTTTTATTGTGTCCAATTAATTAAGGTGATAGGAGAGGGACAATTTGTTTCATCTATCTTCCTTTCATTTTTTATTCCATATTTTCTTGTCATCGGGTGGATTGAAATTTTATGGGCTTTTATAAAAAATTTGATTACCGTTTTAGGGTTCAAATAACTGAAAATGAAAGTTCTCTTTTTGTTTGTTTCTGGGTTTCTCAAAATTTAATGGGGCATTGGGGCAAGTTCAGGAAATCTCTACCAAAAAGAAATTTTTTCCGCCAAGAAGAGCTTTGTTGTTGGACTTTATTGGTGATCCAATTAATTATGTTATTTAATTAGTTAGTATAACAATTGTATGATCCAGTTATGTGGTATTAGTAGTTAGTTAAAAGAATTTTCCTTTTTTCATGATTTTTAATTTACATATTTTTCCATTTACTCTTTATTTTAATTTTTATCGTTGTCTTGTTCCTCAAAATTATAACAAATAGCTAACATAAAATATATATATGAATGTGTGACATTTAATAAGATTTATGTCTTTTTACATAATTTGGCAACAAAAGTTACTTTTACAATGTTTATCCAAACGCTTTCTTCTTTTTCAAAAAAGTCACTTTCCCACTGCTAATCCAAACATAAATCACGTTACACTTTTAACTTCTACTCAGAATTCCTTTTTCAAAAGTCCTTCTGCAAAAAAGTCACTGTTTCCACCGCTTATCCAAACGAACCCTTAATGTTTCTTTGAGCATGAAGGGATATAATAACTATAAATCTATTCAATTTACTCTTAAGTAAGCAAATGAATAAATTTGGTTGACAAACCTAGGGTTTTTAATTATTTGATCTATAGATATACTCTTTTCTTCTTGGTATATGCATCGAGGAATAAATTTTCTTGTTGCTGTGTACACAACGAACGTACTGTACACAAAATAATACGTTGAATGTTTCCACACCTAATTAATAAATGCAATTACTTCCAACTTAGTTACTCCCTAAGTTTTTAAATACTGGTGTTAGATAATTAATTTTTAAAGACTAAGAAAATTAGTTTAGTTATATACTTATATATAAGAATATGGTCTGTTTTAAATTCTGTAAAGACCCCTACTTAATCATTTGTATTAATACCCACATTGATGAAAATCCTTTTTAATGCACAATTAATCAGGATAATTTGAAAAAAGAATTATAAATTTAATAAACAAGTGGATTAAGATTTTAATCAAAGTAAACCTAGCAACTAGCTTCTATATTTAGAATTAAAGGGAGTATTAATTAAGAAGACCAATGATAAAACCGATAAACCCTAATCTTCAAATGCAAGGCAACAAACCTAATAGTACACACGCATGCAATCACATATTTAAATTTTCTTAGCCTAATCAAATTGTTTGGACTCCTTCGATCTTAAATTTACGAACTAGATCCTACAATTAGGCATGGAGGTAGTAATATATAAGAGGCCAGTGGCATGCTACACACAAATACATATCAAAATATTTTGGTGGCTTATGGGTACAGAAGAAGTCGAAGACTCTCGAAGATACACACAGTTATATGTATATTGTTAGCGATATTTGTGGGAATTGTTCTTTAATTAATACAAGAAGAGATGAAGAAGATGAAAAAGGGAAAGTTGTGTACAATATCTCCAAGGCGTGAGCAACACTTTCCTTTAGGCTTAATTCACCTCAACCTATTCTTATATTATAGGGTACAAGTTGGGTTAACCGGTGAATTTCCTGTAAGATACTATAGAGACCCTTGAGTATAGATTGCACTCCCTATACTCAAGCCAAGACAACAAAGGCTTTTACAAAGTGATAATTTGTCTTTTTCTAAGTGTGCACTTAAAGAGAAAGACAATGAATTTGATATTGTTGTGAAGAAAATTGTGTGCAGAATTTGTGTGTAGAATTGTGTATCCAAATGGAGAGATGAGAAGGGTATTTATAGAGTATGGAGAGATGTCTTGAAGTGGTATCTTTTGGAAACAATGTCTCTTCAATTAAAAGTTACAACCATAATAATTTTTCAATGAAAGGTTGTATCTTTATGGTATGTAAAGAAACATGACTTTAGAATTACAACCCCCTACACACCCCTTCAAACAAACTAATTAATTTATAAATTAATTAATTCATAAGGACACAACTTTTTGAAAAATCACATCTCTTCCTTTGAAAAAGTACATCTTTTCATTTTTGAAAAATACTCCAACAATCCCCCACCATTTTTTTAAAAATGATCAAAACTCTTATCACTTCGGAAATCTCATGTTGTCAGTAAAGGTATCTCGAGGATTTGAACATTTACCTAAGTAAGACACGGTTTCACCCATCCGAAATAATATGGTAGACTAAGCTTTGAACCAATTATCCCATGTGAATATGTGTACGTGAATTACGCATGAGATCTCGGGCCATTGTTTGCCACTTTAAAGGACACTTTATGGTCTTGTGTCCATATCCTTTTTTTGAGAGCTTTTATAGTCAATCCTTAAACTCTTAGAAGCGGCCTCACTTCACTCATATGTAGACTCTGTCAAGAGCACCACCATGTTAAATGCTCCAGCAAATATATGCTTACAAGTCTATTAAGAGCTAAATTAATGCTCAACCTTTCCCCTTTCAAACCCATGGTTACTAAGAACTTTTCAACCTTGGGATGTATAGAAATGTTAAGTACTTGCAATCATTCTGATAGCGTACTTTTACCATTGAACTCAAGACTTGATATGATGGTCAAGTGAGTTGGGTTTCCACTATTAATAATCTAGATTTATAAGGCTTTAAACACATCCCCTTTGATGTTTTTAACACCATATCCCTTGTCAGACCTTTCGTTAAAGGATCTGCAAGATTTAATTCAAATTTTATATAACTTATGGAGATTACTCCATCTAAATGATTATAACAGTGAATAGATCTTGATGCCAACTTTATATTAGAGTTAAACAATGAACAACCATGATAATTAAAACTATTAACATGTTAATATATATAAATAAATCATGACTTGTTTTCTATTATCAAATTTACCACAACCAGTATTAAATATTGAATTTATCTTTGTCCTTCCCTCTTTTTTCTTGAGGTGTTATAAACCTTCCTTCCTCTCATACATGTACCTTCTCATGAGTTTTTTGCACAATTTAATCTATACCTTTATTCTAATTGAAGATAATCCCCCAATTGCTCAAGAGAAACTTTCTTTTAAATATTCTTTTGAAATATATTCATAATGAGAAAGTTTATCTATGATTGATGAGATAATAATTAACTCATCAATGTGCATGTCAATTTCTTTAAGATTATTTAAACCATATTTATTCCATGCATTTAACTCATGAAAAATTTTCTATCAATCAACCAATTAAAACATAACATATCATGATATTATCAACTCATCTATATAACAATAGAATATTTCATGATAATTATCAATTTATTAAATTCAAAATCTATCATATTTCTTGTCTCATGTCATCATACAAATAATTCACAAAATTTGCTTTTAATGGCAAATAATAAAGATAATAAAGCCTCCACATGTCAAGCATCAAAACATTTGCAATCATATGCAAAATGACATTTACCAGTTTAATATACATCAAAATTTCATGATAAAGAGAAACCTCCCACTATAATCATACTATGACCCAATGGCTATATGCGAGTGTGTGAATTAACCGTGACAATATGTGTGGGCATATGTGTATATATTAACCGTGACAATGTGTGCTAATATAAATTAACAAACTGTTAATTGATAAAACTATTGGCCCTATTGTAATATAACGGTAACATATTAAAAATGGAACCGCCGGCCACCTTTCTTACCCATTGTTCATATGACTAGAATATTATGTCTTCATGGAATTCCATTTCCTCCGAAAAGGGGGAAAACTCAAAAGATATAAGCATACCACATATTTATAACAATCACAAAGAGACTCTCATAGATGCTATAAAAGACAAATAACCAAAATACCTATAACACTTTTTTTTTTAAACGCAGCCCCACACTTGGGAAATATGCAGTCCTTTTTTTCCTAAAAATACAGTGACTATTCATATTCAACAAAAGGATGTAAGTAAAAACTTATCTGTTTTATTTGCTATGACCAAATGAGTTTTAAGATGACTCCTTTGTAAAGTTCCTCAATCAAATCATCCATTTTCCTAACGAGCAAAATTGGTGTCATCTCAAAATTTACATCTTTCACATTTCTTCAACTTTATTCACAAAGTTTTCAAACGATATGTCTTCAAAGAAGCCATTTGTATTCACGGAATTAAGCCTAAAGATTATTGACGATATTGGTGGGAATGGTTCTTTGAAGAATACAAGAAGAAGAGATGAAGAAGAAAAAGGAAAATTGTGCACAATGTCTCAAGGACGTGGGTAACACTTTCCTTTAAGCTTAATTCACCCCCACCTATTCCTATATTATAGGGTGCAAGTTGGGTTAACCGGTGAATTTCCTAAAGGATACAATAGATATCCTTGAGTATGGATTGCACTCCCTATACTCAAGCCAAGACAACAAATGCTTTTACAAAGTTATAATTTATCTTTTTCTAAGTGTGCACTCAAAAAGAAAGACAATGAGTTTGATATTGTTGTGAAGAAAATTGTGTGCAGAATTTGTGTGTAGAATTGTGTATCCAAATGGAGAGATGGGAAGGGTATTTATAGAGTATGGAAAGATGTCTTGAAGTGGTACCTTTTGGAAATAATGTCTCTTCAATTAAAAGTCACAATCATACATATACCACTTCAAAAAGTCACAACCATAATAACTTTTTAATGAAAAGTTGTATCTTTATGGTATGTAGGAATACATGACTTTAGAATTACAACCCCCTACACACCCCTTCAAATAAACTAATTAATTTATAAATTAATTAATTCATAAGGACACAAATTTATGAAAAGTCACATCTCTTCTTTTAAAAAATTACATCTTTTCATTTTTGAAAAATACTCCAACATATATACAATGACTATAATTGCATTTTGGGTATATATGTAAGTAAAATCTTATAATTTGATCCACAACCATATATAAAAGCTGGTCTTCTAAATCTAATTAATTTGAAATTATCTGCCGGCACACCATATGGAAATTGAATATATTCCACTCATCAATATACGTATGTACACACACGAGTCAAAATATGTTATATCAGTCAAATAGGTGTGCTATTCTTTTCTTAATTTACTGTTTGTTAATTCCTTCCATAGCCGAATCATATCCTCATCCTGCATTACCTTTACGATATTTTCCCTAAGCTCTCTCTCTCTCTCTCTCTATATATATATCTTTATAATATTTATGCATGTGTATAATTCATAGCAACAAATTTTATGCCATTAGATGCGAAGAAGATTAATCAGGATCGCATTCGAGCTAATATTGTACATACTGGCATACATAAAACTTAGGAAGGATCACTATATATGTGAAGTCCAATATAATAAATATAAGGGTTAAATTAACTTTTAGTCTTTGTGTTCTGGTCCTTATAGTTTGAATGTTGTGTTTTTTGTCCTTATAGTTTGAAAGTTGTGTTTTGGTCCATATAATTTATTCCATCTCAAACTGTTAATTCCTATAGTTTTAAAGGATCTCAATCACATTTTAACACCGTTTAAAACAATGATATGTCGCTGATGCCGTCAGTTTTTCTGATGTGGCATGATTAGTGGGCGCTTACATGGATTACACCGTTTAAAACAATGATATGTCTCTAAGAGCTTGTTTGGGAGTTAGGTTTAAAACCTAGGTTTCACAGATTCCGAGGCAAAACCTAGGTTTTGAAAAGTGATTTATATTTGGGAAGTTATAGCTTTTACGGATTCCAAGGCAAAAAAGTAAGAAAGAGTGGGTAGGAAAGA
>JANTPZ010145362.1:7554-19006 GCA_025593235.1 Vachellia pachyceras | reverse complement strand
ACACACATGTTACCAGCTCACAGACAATAGAAAGAGGGCCACAAACTCACGCTGGGGCATTTTTCGACCCTGGCTTTGAGAGTGCACTCATCCTCTTTAGACAGAACCTTGTCGACGGTGTAGGATTTCGTGTAATTTATTTTGCCCCCAGTTTTGATTCCCACGGATTTCAGTCCCCAACTACTGCTTTCATTATTCTCGTCGAAGGTGACTGTGATGGCACAAACGTCGAGGCAAGGGAATTTCTTGACTGTGATCACATATTTCCGTAAAGTACCCTTTACGCGGGTAACTACATTTTTACTTTTCCGGAGACTTTATATTTCACGTGGCACCATTCACTAGGCCTCCTTGCCTAGGTGGCATCATGTCCTAGTCCATAGCATCTCCGGGTTTCCCTCGTAATTCGTCAGGATTTCTCGATTTGCGCGCAACACCGTAAAACGGGCTTCCTGCGGCCAATTTGACTTAAGGACATGGAAAAATTCTATATTTTTCACTGATTCTCAAGCTCTTGTCCGTTCCTCAAAATTCTTCCCTGATTTTCCGTAATTAATTTTCTAAGAAAATACTTTTTCGGGCTTTTCGGGCACTGTTGCTCTCCGTTCAGGGAAACTGCCCGCATCGGATACCCGGTTAATAATTTTATTAATTACTTTAAAACCCAACTAAAATTTTCTTAGTTCGGGTCTCCGACATTTGAGGACTTCTGCTACCTCAAATAATTATTTCTCAGTCATCCTTAGCTCCGAAATCCTTTATTTACCACTTATTTACAAAAATGCCACTACATTTTCTACTTTTGCCATTATTTCCAAAATTCCATAACTTTTCCTACTCTTTCTTAATTCCAACCCTATCCTTGGTTGAATTTTGACATTTTTTGTCAACTTTGACTTTTTGGTCAACTTTGACTTTTGGATTGACTTTTGACTAAATTACCAAAATGTCCTTATTATTTGATGACACTTTGAGCCTTAGATCTTTCTTTCCTTTTAGGCATTTTCCTCTATATTTTCCTTATTTATGGGCCTTAGATTATCACATAATTTACCAGTCTAGCCTTTAGTTCAAGCTACAGAAATGCGGATATTACATAATCAATATAAATACATTAAAAATATTATAAATTGAAGACTAAACTCAACATCTAAATTAAATTTTATATTAAGAAGAGGTGTGAGTATTATATGCAACTACTTCCCAAACTGATAAAGAGACATGCAGAAGCATGACAATAATATATATAACTGATATAATTTAGAAATTAAATCATAAATAATTGTTAGTGGCAATGTATACGATGAGGTGAATGGTATGACCTGCAAGTATACAGTGGGACTAAAATATCTATTAAATATTGCTGAATGGAACTTCCAGTCATACAACGTGTTCAGTGCAGTAGCAGAAATGATTAAAGGAAATCGGAAAGCCAGCAGGAGCTCAAAGAAAAGCAGACAGAGAAGGAAAGAGACGATTCACAACAGATTCAAAGAGAGAGAGAGAGAGTAACGATATCATATTTTCCGTAATGGTTTTGGGCTCTATTATACCTCTTCGCCTTACTTGGCCCTTCGTCTCCTCTCTTGGTTTAATTGAAGGCTTTATAGTGAATATTTCATCTTATCTCATCAATTTTGGGCCTCATCCAGGACCAAACAAAGAACTACTGCTAGCTACCAGGATTGAGGCTTTGAAGGGAAATGAAGACAATTTATCAAGTTCTTCTGCTCTCTCTCTCTCTCTCTCTCTCTCGCATAGCTTTTCATTTCTTTAGTCATTTTCTGATATGGATGTTATGATATGACGTATTTCTAGCTATTTTCTGAATATGAGTAGCCAAACTCTTCATTCTAGGATCATTTTGAACGTTTGTATTGATTAAGATTTGATTACTCCTCACTTTTTTACTCGAGAGAATTTTGTTGAAGTGCCTTTGAACTTGAAAAACACATACTGTCATTGGAATACTATTTGATAGGAGATTTTATTAAATTTTATCAAGTGTGAAGTGGAGAAATAATCATAGACTCCATTAATCCTTAAAGTAGAAGTTTCGTTTAATTGAACACATTCATTCTAAACTTTTCTGCTTTGAGTTTAAAAACTTTGAAATGCTTTTGCCCAACCTACCAGGAAAATAAGTCCAAAGCTTAATTTTTTTGTCCAAGCCAAAAAAAAGGGGTTAAGTCTAAAGTTTATGCTACAAGCTTGCACGTGGGATCCAATTAGTAAAAACATATAAAAGTGTTGTACGTAGTTGTGTTAACTTAGACCCTTTTTAATTTTCCTTTTGTATTCTTTGTCTACGAAATCTGTGCGTAGAGAGAATTTACATTGGGACTATTGGTACAGGCCGAGAGAAGAGCCAGAGATGAAGAAGAGAAAAGAAGTTCTGCATTTATTCTGCCCCGTCATTTACACTGCTTGCATTCAGTTTATACAATGTTACTCCCATTCCGTTACTAACTGAATTGTTAAAGTGGTTATTTATGAGATGGGGGAAATTGCTTGACGGCCATGATTATTGGATTGTGTATGTTGTAAATTATGCATTGGTGGTGCGCTAAGTCGGAAAACGGGGCAGGTGAATATGATGCTCATGGAAGAGCGTGAATTGCTCGATGATATTTGGACAGGAATTAGATGAAAAATTTAGGTGTGTGACCTAACAGATTTGGCACCACTCAGATTATAAGTTGCATGAAATGGAAAGTTGGAAAGGCTCAAATGGATGATCACTCTACTCGATTTGTTCAGACGTAGTTGGCCTTGAGGGAAACAGTGAATCGTATGAGATTCTTGAGGGAATAATAAAGTGTAGAGACAAAAATTATATCCCTCCAAAGCCTACTATAAGGCAATAATCGCGTGATGAGTGCTTAACGAAGCTCATAAGAGTAGGTACACTATCCATCCAGGAATAACGAAGAGATGTCCTAAAGTGAAACAACTATTGTGGGTGGCCTGGGATGAAAAGGAGACACCACTGATGATGTGGCCAGATATCCCATCTGTATGAGAATGAAGTAGAGTAACAAAAGCCACCAGGAATGCAGTGACCTTCGTCGATTCTAGAATGGAAATGAGATAGTGTTGTAATGGATGATGTTATGATGGGAATTAGTGTGAAATTTCTAGAAAAGATGAATTCTAGTGCCAGTTGAATAATCGTGAACCGATTGAAGAAATGGGTATACTTCTGGCAACATAAACAAAAGTGGTCATTAAAGAATAATGTAGCCACTCGGAGATATTACGATTGCATGGAAATGGGAGTTGAAAGGGAGTTGGAATGTGTATTTATTTTAGCTGATTGTAATTATGGTAACAACTATCATTCCAGTTGTGACACCTCCTATTATCCCCCTATTTTCTTATTATAGATCACTTATGAATCACTCTTGGACTTTGGATATCACAAATTTGTCCAAAATAGTGAACTAGAATTTTTAAAAACGGAAAAGACGCTGGTACTATTCACAGTGCCATTTTTCAGTTTTCTGGCTCAACTTTGAAAAATCATAACTAATTCTAGAAAAATTGAAAATCCATGATTCCAATTTCTAAATTTTTATTGTTAAGTGAAATATAGGTTAAAAATACTCATGGGGTTCCAATTCTTACTCATTTGATACAGTTTATTCAAAAACCACATACTATCTGAAATGGTTCACTCCAGTCTTCCAGATTTTACCTCAATCTTTGGAAAATCATAACTCTCAAAATACACATCCAAATTTCGCAAAATTTATATCATTTTAAAGATTAGGATGTGTAGTTTATGACTGGAAAATTTCAGCCCATTTGGAGCTCGTTTGATATTTTTAACTGTCACTTGAAGCATATTCATTTTTTAGGGCCTTTGGAACCCCTTTAGCCTTGAAAACCAATTTTCTTAAAAATTCACCAAAACCTCTTTTTGGTTCCCTAACACTTCTTAAACATGTATGACTATTCCCTTACCATTCTTGGTACTTTTAGCTCATCATCATGCATACTTCATCACCCATTCACATGATACTTTTGTAGAGGTTTAGGTTACAAACATGACAACAACTTCAAGAAAGTATGCATCTTAACCATTTCCACCAAAACATGCAAGCAAAACATCATCTTCAAGCATCATTAACCTTTTCCTTACCCTTGCTTGAGCTTGCACCTACATGGTTAGTGGGTGGGGAATGAGATTTGGGAATCCCAATAGCAAAACCATATAATCAAAACATTGTGAATGTGCATACATAACTTTATGGCATGTGTACGAACATCTAAACATGTGACACATAAACTTCACTTGAATATGCATATAGCCATAGCACAAAAGTCACATTTCATACACAAATCATGCACTTTGCTCATCATAAAAGTTCACGTAACATTCACAAATCATTTTCTTAAACATAAAAGAAGTTTAGTAGTTTTCCTACCTCAAGATCCTAGCTTTTCTTTAATCATTTTCTACAAATCATTTTCTTCAACTCTTGAAGTCTTAGCCTTTATCCTTAAAAAGGGAGGCTCATTCAAGGAACAACTCAAGAGAAGGTAGTAGTAGTGGCAAACTCAAGAAAAGAGGGAGATTTAGTTGCAAGAACACTTTATCTTGTGTTATGGAAGCTTGGATCTTCTTTTCTTGCTTGGGGAGGGAGTGTTTTGTAGAGAGAAGGGACAGAAATTTTCTTCCCAGAGAGAGAGAGAGAGAAAGTGGCGTGCAAATGAGAGGGAAGAGAGAGGGTTTGATTAGTTTAATGTGGTCCCTTGTAATTTGTGTGTAGCATATTTAAACTTGGGGACCAAGTAGCAAATACTTGATCCATATTGAGCCACATCACCTTGTCTCATCCTAGCTAAAAAAGCAACTTTTCAGACCCCTAGGTGTCAGCTTTTGCTGGTTGGGCCTTTGCCCAATTTAGTTAAATGATCCGGTGGCACGCATTTCCGTAAAGTACCCTTTACCCGGGTAACTACCTTTTTACTTTTCCGGAGACTTTATCTTTCATGTGGCACCATTCCCTAGGCCTCCTTGCCTAGGTTGCATCATGTCCTAGTCCTTAGCATCTCCGGGTTTCCCTCGTAACTCGTCAGGATTCCTCGATTTGCGTGCAACACCGTAAAACGGGCTTCCAACGGCCAATTTGACTTAAGGACATCAAAAAATTTTATATTTTTCCCTGATTCCCAAGCTCTTTTCCGTTCCTCAAAATTATTCCCGGATTTTCCGTAATTAATTTTCTAAGAAAATAGATTTTCGCACTTTTCGGGTACTGTTGTTCTCCGTTTAGCGAAACTGCCCACACTGGGTTCCGGGTAATAATTTTATTAATTACTTTATAACCCAACTAAACTTTTCTTAGTTCAGGTCTCTGGCATTTGAGGACTTCTGTTACCTCAAATAATTATTTCTCAGTCGTCCTTAACTCCGAAATCCTTTATTTACCACTTCTTTACGAAAATGCCACTATCTTTCTACTTTTGCCATAATTTCCAAAATGCCATCACTTTTCCTACTCTTTCTTAATTCCAACCTTACCCTTGGTTGACTTTTGACATTTTTGGTCAACTTTGACTTTTGGGTTAACTTTTGATTAAATTACCAAAATGTCCTTATTATTTGATGACACTTTGAGCCCTAGATCTTTTAGTCAAAATGACCATTTTGCCTTTATCATGTAGGCCAAATGACCATTTTACCCTTAGTCATTTCCACTTAGACTTCCCAAGACTAGGGACTTAGTCAATTATGATCTTTCTTTCCTTTAGGCATTTTCTTCTATATTTTTCCTTATTTATGGGCTTTAGATTATCACATAATTTACTGGTCTAACCTTTAATTCAAGTTATAGAAATGTGGATATTACACCAGTGCCCGAGTAGCATTTTATAAGGCCTAGTATAGCAGGAGATGTGGATCTCCATTATGCTTAATAGAGCTTAAATCAGAAAGCTTAGTATAAAGTATATTGGACTTATAAGTTACCAGTTGACTTTAACCCCAAGTCTAAGCATAAATATAATGTTCTTCATATTTCCTAGCTAGAAAGGGGCAATCCAGATATGGTAATCGAAGATATCTAGAAAAGATTGTTGCCAGATGGAAACGACATGGGAAATTAAGGAGAATGTGAAGGACGAATGCCAGAATTAAGTATATGATGTATGTAAATCTCGAGGATGAAATTTATTTTAAGGGGGAGAGAAATGTAATATCCGTATATTCCTGTGAGTGGAAATAAAGGCTAAGCCGATATTTATGTGATGATTTAATGCCCATGGATATAAGGAAAAATGCCTTTAGATAAGAAGGATCATAATTAACTTAGTCTTGAGGATTTTAAGTAAGAATGACCCAAGGGCAAAATGGATATTTGGCCAAAATGACAAGATAAAATGGTCATTTTGATTAAAAAGGGCCTAGGGCATAAAATGTCATCAAATAATAAGGACATTTTGGTAATTTGGTCAAAAGTCAACAAAAAGACAAAGTTGACCAACAATGTCAAAGTCATCCAAGGGCAAGGTTGGAATTAAGAAAGAGTAGAAAAAGTTATGACATTTTAGAAATTATGGCAAAAGTAGAAAAGGTAAGGGTATTTTCATAAATATGTGGTAAATAAAGGATTTCGGAGTTAAGGACGACTGAGAAATAATTATTTGAGGTAGAAGGAGTCCTCAAATGCCAACGACCTGAACTGAGAAAAGTTTAGTTGAGTCATAAAGTAATTAATAAAATTATTACCTGGTATTTGGTGAGGCCAGTATCGTTGTACAGAGAATAACAGTGCCCGAAAAGCCCGAAAAAGTATTTTCTTAGAAAATTAATTACGGAAAATCCAGGAAGAATTTTGAGAAACAGAAAAGAGCTTGAGAATAAGGGGAAAATATAGAATTTTTCTATGTCCTTAAGTCAAATTGGCCGCCGGAAGTACATTTTAGGGTGTTGCACGCAAATCGAGGAATCCTGACGAGTTACAAGGGAAACCCAGAGATGTTAAGGACTAGGACATGATTCCACCTAGGCAAGAAAGCCTAGGGAATGGCGCCACATGAGAGAGAAAGTCTCCGGATAAGTAAAAAGATAGTTATATGAATAAAGGTTACTTTACGGAAATGCGTGACACCGGATCAAGTAACCGAACGGGCAGAGGCCCAGTCAGCCCAACCAAGACTTGGAGGCCAAGTTAAGAGTAATAATGACAACTTTTTCACTCACCACAAGAGCTTGACACTTGGCATAATCTCCTCCATTCAAGAGATAAACTTGGGGACCAAGTTTTAATCTCAACAATTCAAATTTCAAGAGGCCTTTTTAATTAGTAAAACTCTCCATTTCCTCTCAAATTTTTGTCACTCTCTCACTCTCTTATGGTCTGAAATGTTCTCTCCCTCCCAAGCCAAAGAAGACATCATTTTTGCTCTCAAGAGGAAGAAGAGCAAGCCCACACCAACAAGGTAAAGTTCCAAGATCCCAAATCAACATCTTTCTTGAGTCTTGCAACCTCTTTCACCTCTCTAATGGTTTGATTCCTTGAATGAGTATCTCTTTTTGAAGATGAGAGGCTAGGGTTTCAAAAGGTGAAAATGGAAAATGAAAGGTTTTAAGAGGTATTAAAGGTTGCAACCTTCTCTTTAAGTTGTCAACACTAGTTTAATGAAAGTTGTTGTTTTGGTTGTTGTTGGGTGTTGTTGTTGGGATTTTGGAAACCCTAGGTATATGGGGAGGTTTTGTCCATTTGAAATCTTGAAGGGGGAAAATGTATTTGACTCATATGATGCTTGAATCATGATTTGGAAGAAGGAAAATGCAAGAACACATGAGCAAAGTTGAAAAACCCAATTTCCCTCTTAGGTTCTTTTTCTTTCAAAAAATTGAAAGAAATAGAGGGAGTGGGATTTTGATGATTCTAATGCTTCCAATGGCTTTAAAATGAAGTTTTGTGTGGGGTAAAAATAGGAAAGGGATTTGAGAAGCATTAGGGACCATAAAAGCCAAAACTTAGACTTGTAGGGTCTTGAAAATGTAAGAGTGAGTATTGTTGTGTTTTTGTAAATTATTGCTTGATTAATGATGTGAAGTTAATGGATGTGCCTTGGTATCATGATTAGGAGGTTGAGGCCTTCAAGAGCACATTTAGAAGTAATCCAAGAGAGCTTTAAAGCTCAAGTGAAAAAGGAAGTTAAGCTAAAGAGGTAGCAAAACCCTCTAACCTTAAGCTTCATTGCTTTTGAAATATGTTGAACGATGCATGACTTATTTAGAAATTTATGATGATGGAAATGTGAATATGTGCTATTGTTTGCTATGGCTATATGCATTTGCTTGTTACATGTTGCGCTTTTATTAATTCACACTTTTATGAAAGATTGTCATGCTATTTTATAACTTGTGTTAGAAAGTTTTGTTATTGGGATTTTCCAAAATCTCATTATCCACCAACTAACCATGTAGGTGAAGAATCAAGAAAAGGTAAGGAAAAGATTATTAATGGTTGAAGATGTCATGCTTGCTTGAGTGATTTTGTGTAAGTATGATTGTTTGATGGCAATTTATTTTGCAAGTGGTTGAAGTTGCAACCTCTAAACCTCTATATGAAGTAGCATGTAAATATGTGATGATGCATGCATGAAAATGGGTTAAAAGTGCAAAGGAATGGTAAGAAGATAATCATGCATGGTAGAGGTGGGTTAATGAGCCAAAGAGAGGTTTTTGGTAAATTTTAAGAAGAGATGGTTTTCAAAGCTAAAGGGTTCCAATGGCCCTGAAAATTGACCTGATTCAAACGGCAATTAAAAATAGCAAATGAGCCCTGATTGAGCTGAAACTTTCCATTTAAATACTACACATCCTAAGCTTTAAAATGAATATTTCAGAATTTGGATGTGTACATTGAGAGATATGATTTTCCAAAGTTAAGGGAAAAACTGGAAAAACTGTCAATGACCATTTGGACATTACCACGGTTTTGGAATAAACTGATTTAAATGGGCAAGAATTGGAGCCAATGAGTATTTTTCCCTATAGATCACTTAATAAGCTAAATTTAGAAATTGGAACCAATCCATTTCGATTTTTCTAGAATTAATTATGATTTTTTAAAGTTGGGACAGAAATCTGGAAAAATTCAATGTAAACAGTAACAATGTTTTTTTTCTAGTTTTTGAAAATTCAAGTTCACATAAAAAACCAAATTTGAGTTATCCAAGGCCCAAGAGTAGTTCAAAAGTGATCTAACATGAGAATATAGGGGAAAATATGATGTGCTACAGAAACAATGCTAAAATGAAATTATAGATGAAATGCTACCTCCAATCCTTTATGTAAGTGTTATATAATTAATTTGAGTATATTAAAAGAGTTAGTTATATTAATTATTTATAACAAATGTTGGTTGGTTTTCCTTATGATACCGCAAATCATTGTAACTATTATCAAATGAAAATATCTTTGCATGTACAAATCAATAATAATACATTAAAAATATTATAAATTTGATAGATAAAATGGATCGAGATATTATATTTGGAACCAAACTCAACACCCAAACTAACTTTTATATTAAGAAGCATTGTGAGTATTGTATGCAGCTACCTGCCAAACTGGTAAAGAGACATACAGAAGCATGACAATAATATATATATATATATATATATAAAGGTCATACCATGCATCTCATATATCGTATACATTGCCACTACCAATTTATGATTAAAAGAAATCAGAAAGCCAGCAGGAGCTCAAAGAAAGCAGACAGAGAAGGAAAGAGACGATTCACTACAGATTCAGAGATAGAGAGAGAAGAGAAGAGAGTAGCGATATCATATTTTCCGTAATGGCTTACTTGGGCCCTTCGTCTCCTCTGTTGGTTTAATTGAAGACTTCATTGTGAATATTTCACCTTACCTCATCAATTTTGGGCCTCAGCCAGGACAATTTATTAATTCTTCTGCTCTATCTCTCTCTGTGGATAGCTTTTCATTTCTTTAGTAATTTTCTGACATGGATGTTATGATATGATGTATTTCTAGCTATTTTCTGAATATGAGTGGCCAAACTCTTCGTTATTCTAGAATCATTTTGAACATTTGTATTGATTAAGATTTGATTACTCCTTACTTTTTAACTCGAGAGAATTTTGTTTAAGTGCCTTTGAACTTTAAAAACACATACTGTCATTGGAATACTATTTGGTATTGTAATATCCGTGTTTTTCTGAGATTGAAATGAAGGCTGATTAGTAATTATGAGATGATTTAAGGCCCATAGATAAAAGTATGGAAAATGAGGAAGTAAGAGGATATTAAACATCTTTGGCTTCAGCCAAAATTTTTGTTGGCTGAAGCATATGACACAGAGAGTGTCAAGCCTCCACTGGCTTCAGCTAAGATCCTTGTTGGCCGAAGCATGTGACGCAGTGAGCATCAAGCAAGGGTATTTTGGTCATTATGAAAATATGCAAGGGCATTTTGGTCATTTGACAAAAGTCAAAGTCAAATTCAAAAGTCAATTGTTTACCAAAAAAAATTTACAGATGCCCAATAAACAGAGCTTGACTCACAGAGTACAACCGTGAATCACGGATTTTCCAGATTCGGACTCGATTTCCGTCTATAGAATTTTGAAGGGCGAAAAAGGGGAAAAATAATTATTTAAGGTATCAGGAGCCCTAAAAAATGTAGAGAAAAATATGAAAAATTCAGTAAATTTTAGAGTATTTAATAAAATTATTACCCAGTGTATGATTAAGGCAATCTTCCCGAAAATTGGGAAAAGTACCCGAAAATCCCCGAAACATAATTATTTCAAAAATTAATTTTGAAATATCTAGAGGGCATTTTGGAAAGAGGAAAAGGGCTAGAGGATCAGTGAAATATATAGTATTTTTTAAGGCCCTAAAAGAATTTTGTTCTCCGATTGTACGTTTTCAGGGATTTTGGACAGGATAAATTAATCCTGTAAAATTTGAGAAAAGTAAAGGGGTATTTTGGGGATAATAATTTTGTTATATTCAATATGGAGTTATAGAGATTAAATAGGAAGAAAATATCTCCAGAAAAGTAGAAAAAGATTTACCGGAATAAAGTTAAGTTTAGTGCAATCGGTAAAAGTAACCGAATGGAACCCAATTTGGTTAGAGTAACCAAATGAGAATCAGATATTTACAGCCATAAATGTCACTTTATGAGGGCTGTTAAGAGCATGACAAGTGGCATATATGTGGAAGCATTCCATCCCTTAGATATTTTTTAAGTGGTAAGACACAATCTTAGCCTTCCACCTATTAACTCATGAATTATTAAAACAACAAAATTCATCTCCTTCTCCAGCTATTTCCACGACAGAACCAGCAGCCCCAAGCGAAGAGAAGTCACGCCATTTGCAAGGAAAAAGAGGAGAGAAAGCTTGGTGGAAACTCAAGGTAAGTAAGAGAAACACCTTGTGATATATATCAATCTC
>JANTPZ010145360.1:22697-33210 GCA_025593235.1 Vachellia pachyceras | reverse complement strand
TTTTTATAGACTCTGCTTTTTGATCTTAGAGAACTCCTGATACCTTAAATAAATATTTTCAACCTTAAATCTTTAAAATTCCATAATTCCTTATCCAGAACGAATTTCAACAATCGGTTGAATTTCTGGTAATCAGTGAGTTCTGCCCTATCTTTTGGGCATCTGTGAATTTTTCTAACTTTTGGTCAACTGTTTGACTTTGACTTTGTCAAATGATCAAAATGCCCTTACACTTTCTCTTATTGACCAAAATGCCCTCTCACAGTCTAACTTTTCATAAATTCCCATTTTACCCTTAACCTTTTGGCCCTTTATCTTTTGGTTTCTGATTCCATGAGCAACTTCTCAGGAGGTCACCCATCCTAACTTTGCTCCTGGGATGAGCACGCTTAACTTTGAAGTTCTTATAAAATTATTTCCGCTGAGCCAATTTCGACTTTAGGGTTACTCAGCCTATCAAAATCAATTTTTCCCGTACTTTTCATCAGTGTGCTCAAAGTCAACTTTTGACTAATGGTTTGGCCTCTTTCATCTATTGACCATATTGCCCTTGGTCTTTATACTTAATGACATTTATGTCCCTGGCTTACATCTTTGGTAATCTCAAAGCCTTAGGACTAAATTGACCAGGGTCTTTTTGGTCCACTGACATCTCTTCTTTTTGTACTTTTATTTCTGGGCCTTGTCTTATCTCCTAACTATCAATTTGTCCTCTATGTTAATTTACATAAAAAAGGTGGATATTACATAAACAAAAGTACAAAAAGAGAAGATGTCAATTGACCAAAGAGTCCCTGGTCAATTTAGTCATAAGGCTTCGAAATTACTAAGAATCTATGGCAAGGATGTAAATATCATTAAGTATAAAGACCAAGGGCAATATGGTCATTAGACATAAAGGGCCAAATCAATAATTAAAGTTAACCTAGCCCTAATGTATAGAAAAAGTAAATGTTGTTGGAACGGAAAGATTAAAGTTAACCTAGCCCTAATGGTTTGAATTCTTTTAAGAACTCTGCAGTTAAGTGTTCTCACCCTGGAGTAATGTAAGGATGGGTGACCTCCTGGGAAGGATCCAAAGGTCATTAGACAAAAGACCAAGGGCAAAAAAGTTAAGGGCAAAATGAAAATTATGAAAAATTATACAAAGTCAAAGTCAAACAGTTGACCAAAATATCAGAAAAAGTCATAGATGCCCAAAAGATAGAGTATAACTCACTTATTAACATAAATTCGACAGATTGCTGAAAATTGGCCTAGATTTTTATTTATAGAATTTTGAAGATTTAATGGCAAAAAATAATTATTTGAAGTATTAGGAGACCTTAATCAGTTGAGTTTAGGGCATAGAAAAATAAAGTGAATTTTATAATATTTTATAAAATTATTGCCCAATATACGATTAAGGCAATTTCCAGAATGGAGAAAAAAATACCCGAAAATCCTGAAAATGTAATTTTATTCAAAAATTAATTTTAGACAATCCAGAGGGCAATTTGATGAAAGGAAAAGGGCTAGAGTATCAGTGAAAATTACCCTAAAAGTTATTTGACTTCTAGAAATTTTTAATGCCCTAAAAGTTATTTGCCCGTCGGAAATACGTTTTTCAGGGATTTTCGACAGGATAAAATTACCCTGTTATTTTTGGAAGAATTTCAGGGGTCTTTTTGGATAAATATTTCACCACATGGGTAAGGAAAATATGGATATTAAAAGAGGAGTAAAATATCTCTAGAAAAGCAGAGAAAAATTTACTGGAATAAAGCTATGTTTACCGGTAAAAGTATAGTCGGTAGAAGTAACCAAATGACAATTGGTTTAGTTAGTGTAACCAAGGTTTCCAACCAGATTTTTAACCCAATGTGCAGCCATTATTACCACTTTATGAAGACCAATAAGAGCCAAGATAGTGTTACATGTGTTGGTGAAGTATGAGCCATTAGATTAAGTTGAGATTTCAAGACTAAATCTCAACCAACCAAGCATTATCACTTGTTTTATTAAAACATAAAATCTTCTTCTTCCTCCCTCATTTTGGCTGTCATCTTTCAGCTGCAAAATGGAGAAGAGGACTCCGTTGAAGAACAAGCAAGGAAGGAAAAAGTTTCAAGATTTCTCAAGGTAAGAGAACTTACCACCCAAACCTATACATATTCTTGATCCTTGCAACCTCCTCTACCTTTTCCATGGATTAATTTCTTGATTAAACCTCTCTTTCTCAAGATTGAAAGTTAGGGTTCATGGTGAAAGTGAGAAAGAGAGGGATTTAGATGAAATTAAAGGTTGCAAAACACTTCTTGAATGATAAAGAGTAGATTGATGTATATATTGCTTGGGTTTGATGGTTGTATGAATTTTTGGAATCTCAAACCCTAAGGGGAGGTATTGTCCAATTTTATATTTGATGAGGAAGAGTTGTTTTTGAGCTAAATAATGCATGAGAAGTAATTTGGGATCAAGAATATGTCATTATATGTGAAGAAAGTTTGAAAAATCACTTTCTCCTTACTTGGGCATATTTTCGTCCAAATCTGTATGGGGTAGGAGGAGTGTGATTTTGATGATTTTGATGCTTCCTTTGAGTTTAGCTCCATTGAGTTTAGAAGGAAAATTTTTGTAAGGTAAAAGTGAGAAATGAATTTGGGAAGCATTAGAAATCATAAGAGCAAGTTTCAAAGTTCTAAGGGTGCTTAAAGAGCAATAGGGTTATATTGCGTTTTTGCAAGTTTTCTTCATTTGTGATGGCTGGAAATTTATGATTATACTCTTGAATGATATTTAGGAGGTTGAGAAGCCAAAGAGCCCAGAAACACCATCAAGAGAGGTTTAAATCCTAAGAAAAAGCTAAAGAGACAAGGTAGCAAAACATTCTAACCTTAACTAAGTTGCTTTGAAAATGTGTATGAATTTATGCATGAATTTTATTGAAAATTTATGATGATTGAAAGTGTGAACATATGCTTTTGTGTGCTATGGCCATATGCATTTAATTGTTACATGTTACACATTTCATGAATTCACACTTATATTGAAAGTTGTCATGCAATTTTATAAAGTGTGTTGGAAAGTTTTGCTATTGAGATTTCAAAAAATCTCATTATCCCCCCAACCAACCATGTAGGTGGAAGCTCAAGCAAGGGTAAGAGCAAAGTTTATGGTGATTGCAGATGGCATATTATCATGTTCTTGCTTGTGGAAATTATGTGTTATGGTTGAAGTTTATGTTTGAGAGTTGTTGTAAGTATGTAAATTAAACTTCTACATGATAATTAATGAAACAAATGTGGATGCATGAATGATAATGAACCAAGGAACTAGATGAGTTCATCATGCATTAAGAGAAGTTTAAGAGTGGTAATAAGAAGCTTTATCAAATTTTAGAAATGTCAAGTTTTAAGTAAAGGGGATCACAAGACCCTTAAAACATCCCTGTTTTCAAGTGACAATGAAAAATAGCAAACGAAGTCCAAATTACTTGAAACTTTCCAGTTAAATACTACACATCCTAAAATTTGAAATGAGCCAATATTGTTAAATTTGGATGTGTATATAAGGACTTATGATTTTCCAAAGTTGAGTGATAAATCTGGAAAATTGGAAAGTTACCAAATGAACAGTGATTTTCACGGAATAAACTGTATCATATGGGCAAGTTTTGGAACCAGTGAGTATTTTTTCCATGTAGATCACTTTATAAGCTTCAAATTGAAATTTGAACTACTCAATTTTGATTTTTCTAGAATTATTTATGATTTTTCAAAGTTGGGCCAGAAATCTGGAACTTGACCAAATGAACAGCAACACGTTTCTGAAAATTTTCAAGTTCACTTCTTTGGTCAATTTAAGTTATCCAAGGCCCTAAAGTAGTTCAATAGTGATATAATATGAAGCTTATAAGGGAAATTAAGGAGTGTTACAAGACCAAACCAGAAATGAAATCCCTATTCCAATACTTACAATGAAGGGTGGAAGGCAAACCCTAAATTTAGTTGGAGCGGCGAAGAAGCTAGTGGGACAAACAAATTCCAAAGAGTTGAAGGAGCTGGACCATCCGGTTCCCACATACCACCTAACCAACAAGCCTTGAGTGTACCACATAAAGAGGACACGAATGTTGCTCAAGGAAGAGAAAGCTTATACCGCCAACCAATTCAATTCAATTGCCTCACTGATTCAAAAGGACTCCTCAAAGAATGATGTAAGATATGCCTCATTGGAGAATAAGATAGAGTAGTGGGAAACAAAAGCTGAGAACTTAAACTTCTTTGTCACTCATCTCTCTAACAATTTGAGTGAACAACAAGCAAGGAGTAGTGGCTCCATCCCTTCCAACACTGTCATTAATCCTAATGGTCTTAATGCTATCAATTTGAGAAGTAGGAAACATGTTAAATTCAGCAAGGAGAGAAAGAAGAGGAAAAAGAATGAGAGAGCATTGAATGTAAAGTCCTTCCACACCAAACCACAAAAGGAAAGAGTAGTGAGAGTGCTAAAGAGAATGCATTGCTATTCAGAGGAGAATGATCCTCCTCACACATGAAAGAAGGGAATTTGGCTTCTGAGCAAGGAACTCAGCACTCAAATGCAAACTCTAATGGAGGCAAGCATGGACCTATCTCGACCAATGTAAGGAGGTACATATCGATGAACTTCCTTTTCCCAATTCTTATTTGATGAGTAAGAAAATTGCTGAAAAGAAGCATGAAAAGGAAGTTTTCAATTTATTTAGTCTGATAGAGGTCAATATTTCACTGCTTGGCCTAGTAAAGAGAGTTCCTACATATGCTAAATACCTTAAGGATCTATACACTAACAAGAGAAAGTTTAGACCAAATGAGAGGGTCCAAGTGAGCTCAAATGTATCAGCCCTCTTTAAACCCTAAATCCTAATTAAGTGTCAAGACCCTGGATCACCATCCCTTGTACTATAGGCAAAGCTGTCATGGGGGCGTTGTTAGATCTAGGGGCTACTATCAATGTGATGCCTAAGTTTGTCTATGAAGCTTTAGGAGTAAAAAACTTGAAACCGACAATTGTAGTTCTCTAATTAGCTTATAGGACAATTAGGTATCCTGAGGGGTGATAGAGGATATTGTGGTGAAGGTAAAGGACTTAGTTTTTCCAACTGTCTTCTATGCACTTGATATGTCCAATGAATTTATACATGAATCCACATTAATCTTGGGCAGACCCTTTTTAAGGATTACTAATACCATTATTAGCATGAAAGATGGGAGCATATCAATGGAAGTAGGAGAAAATAAGATCCACTTTAACATGTATGAAGCCATGAAGCACCCTTATGAGGATTATTCCCTTCTGAGTATTAATGCTGTTGATATGGCCATTGATGATTCATATGTTAATTTTGATTTTGAAAATGAACTTGCATGTTCAAACCTTTTACCATTTGCATCAAATTCTAAAAATGATTCATCATTCCCTCTCGAATCTTTTGATAAACCCATATGTTCTTGCAAAACGCTTGAGACATGCACTCACTTTTTATCGGTTGATAGTATGCTTTCCACGCCACATACACATCCTGTTAAGTTCACCGATATGTGCATGAATTCCCCACCTTGTATCAATGTGATAACACCTCCGGGGGAGGAATTTCATTTGATTTTGCAGGAACATCATGCATGACTTCACTAGAGCCAGTAGAACCCGTGCATGAAATGTTTGAAAATGCTAAAGAAAAGCTTGGGAGCTCCGAAGAGACTCGTAGACCACCATAATTCTCAGGTTGTTCCTTTCCCTTACTCAGTCATTTACCTTTGCTAATAATGATGTCTTGATGCTTTTGTGAATGATCTAAGTGTGGGGGAGGAACCTCTCCAGTAGGAATTAGAATAGTTTCATTTTTAGGTTGTTTTTTATTTCAATAAAATCCCCTTGTTTCTTATTTAGCCTTGCTACATCAAATTGAGATTTGAGGAGATTTGTTTGCTATGCCCGAGTTTTATCTTTCGTGCTTTTGTTGTAGTCTTATGATTAAGTGCTTGTGGCCATTTTTGTGTTTGTGTAATTTTCTTTCTTTCCCTCTTTGTTATTTTGCCGTGTTGAAGTATCATTTTCGTCAATGCCAAACTTTTGTGCTACCAGTGATCTTCTCTCGGGTATGCTTTTCCATGACTAAATCATTTGTTTGCTGCGCCTAACATTTCGACCTTTCATCTTCTGAAGATTGTTTGCCGCGACCAAATTTACTGTACGCTGATTGAGCTTTATTTATACTATATTTGTGCTTGAATTTCCAGAGCTTTTAATTCAATTTTGGCCCTTCATAACCCTTCTTGTGCTTAATTTGAGATTTAGAGTTGTTAATTTTAATTAGCTTGATTTTGGGTGCATTTTGCCATGAATAATGATATAATTGCATTTAATTTCCATCATGAGCAAGTGGTACTTCAAATGTTTGCTATTTTATTTCAGGAACTCTAGTCAAGAATGAGGAATGCAGCTCTGGAATGGTTCGCCATGGTGTAATTCACAGTTCGCCATGGCCAAAGTTCAATTAAGCTAGCAAGAACTCTTGGGAGAGGTTCACCGTGGCGAATATCGTGCATCAGCAACGAATTTGGCTCTAAATGGAAATAAAACCCGACCCACCTTCTTGGATCTAACCCTGGATGGTTGGTATATGCTATTTAGGGTAGGTTTCGAATAGAAGGGGGAAAGGAAGCAGCCACCATCTCATTTTCTCTCATTTCTCTCATCTTCTACACTTCACAATCCTAGTCTCATCCATCTATATATCATCCTCAATCCATCCAATCTGGAGCCCAAAACTACTTGCCATGAGTAGCTGAGCATCTCCCATCCTCTTGGAGATGAAGATGGTCTGAGTTCAATGTGCCAAAAAGGGGAGTAGTAGTTTTCAATCTGTATTTATGTTATGGATTACATAGTTGCTGAGTTAGGACTTGTAATTTGTACTTAAATACTTGGTCTCGGTCGAGCCAAACTTGGATTATTTGTGTATTGAACTTGCTTTGTGTTTGACTTGGTAGAGTGAAGTCTCATTTCTACCTATTCAATGAGATCTTTATTGTTCTCTTCTATCTTCCTAGTTGTGCTTGATTTTAGAGGCAATATTGTGTTGAGTTGAATTTTTCACTTTGCGACTTCCATACGCACACCAAGTGTTTTTAAAAGGGTTTCATGAAATGGAGTTCATTGCATGGAATTTTTGACCCAGCGAGTTGTTGGGGTTTATATTACGAAACTTAGTGCAAAAACTAGTGTTTTTCCTAATATTTTGTGAACTTTGATGGCCTAATTCATTTTCAAGAGGAAATCCGTCATCAAACACCTTTTACACTTCAACTTTGCTTTTACTGTTTTCCCTCAATCAAAAATACCAAAAAGAAATTTTACTTTGTAATTAGTTGTAGGTACATAGCAATTTTGAATCAAAAACGGTTTTCACTTATAAGAGGAACTTAATCACAAACTAGGTAACTAGTAGTATACAAAGCTCCGTAGAGAACGACCCTGGGGTTGCACCTTATAGTGTAATCCTTGGAAATCACAAATCTTTTGATTCGTTTCCATTGCATTACGATGACAAAGTTTTATCATCTGTGCCCAAGTTTTTGGTGGGATAAAAAATGGTGCCGTTGCCGGGGAACTAAGTTAGCCATTAGTTAAGCTAGATTGTTCATTTTATTTGCTTGTTTTGCATTTGTGTTTGTTTCAATCTTGCATTTGTTTATAGTATAAAATTGATTTATTTATAGCATAGCATTGCATTTTAGGAAGCATCAGTGAATTCACTAGTCTTCATCTGCATTCTGCATCATTTCCGCACTTTCGTAGCGACAAACTTCCAATTTTCAAGAGAAACACCTTCTCGGGTGTATGATAACATGTACTTTGTCCAGCACACGATCATATCCTAGTTTACCCATAGCTTGAGATGTCTAATAACCTCGAATGTTACTGGACTATCATAGATTCTTTCCTTGATCATCTCCTCTATCTCATTTCCAGATGTAAGGCTCAGTTTCATCTAGTATCCTCTGCCTCAAAGTAGGCTTTGAAGGGATATAATATCTATCTTTGAACTTAATTATTCCCTCAGAGGTTTTGTTGAATTCTTTAGCTTCTCCTCGACTCATCTGAGTCTCTATACTCTGTGCGCTTCTTTAATCTCTATCTCTATATTACTGAGGATCAGAGTGGTTCCAAATACATCAGGCTCTATATGCAACTGGTTTAACACTCCCCAATCTCTAAGACTTTCTATCAATATCTACTCTTTCATCATCATTATAGCCACCTGCACTGTCTTCTTGCTCAAAGCATCGGCATCTACATTTGTTTTATCTGGATAATACTTTATCAGGTAGTCATAGTCTTTGAGCATCTCCATCCAGCGTCTCTGTCTCAAGTTCAATTCTTTCTAATTTTGTAAGTACTTGATACTCTTATGATTACAATACAACTTGATGGTTGCTCCATATAAGTAGTGCCTCCATATCTTCTAGCTCTAAATCATGCGTGGGGTAGTTCTCTTCATGAGGTTTTAACTGTCTTGAGGCATAAGCTATCACTTGAACCTATTGCATGAGCACATATCCCAATCCATGCTGGCTACCATATAGGTCTACTCCGGATCGGGGATCACTAGTACAAACGTCGAGGTTAACTTCCTTTTCAACTCTTGGAATTTGGCCTCATATTTCTCACCCCACAAAAAAAGGCTGATTCTTTCTGGTGAGCTTAGTCAGCGACAAGGCAATCCGAGAAAAGTTTTGTATAAAACATTTGTAATAACTTGCTAGGCCCAGAAAGCTCCTAACTTCGGTTACCGACCTAGGCATATCCATCTCAATACTGCCTCTACTTTGGCGTAGTCTACTGCGACTCCTTCCTGAGAGATCACATGCTATAGGAATTTCACTTCTGTTATTGTCCTAGGCTGATTCCATCTCAGTACTATCTTTACTTCGGCGTAGTTTGCAGTGATTCCTTCTTGAGAGATCACTTATCTTAGGAATTTCTCTTTTGATAACCATAAATCGCACTTACTGAGCTTAGCATATAAATACTTTTCTTTTAAAACAGTTAATACGATTCTCAGATGCCTTTCATGCTCCTCTAAAGATTAGGAGTACACTAGAATATCATCTATGAAGACTACGATAAACTGATCCAGGCATTACCGCAAAATAGGATTCATGTAATCCATGAAAACTACAGGGGCATTCGTCAGACCAAACGGCATCACTAAGAACTCATAGTGTCCGTATCTGGTCCAGAAAGCCATCTTGGGGATGTCCTCAACTCTAACTCGGAGCTGGTGATAGCCTGATATGAGTTCTATCTTGGAAAATACTTTGGTACCACTTAACTGGTCAATAAGTCATCAATACCGGGAAGCAAATACTTGTGCTTTACTATCACTTCATTTAATTCATGGTAGTCTATACACAATCTAAGACTCACGTCTTTCTTTTTCCCAAAGAGAACTGGGGCTTCCCAAGGTGAAACACTGGGTCTAATGAACCCCTTCTCTAATAGCTCCTCTATTTGCTCTTTTACCTCTTTTATCTCAATTGGAGCCATTCTGTACGGAGTCTTTAATATCGGATTTGTTCCTGGTACTAGATCAATAGTGAACTCCACCTCTATGTAGGCAGTCCGCTGATCTCTTCTGGAAATACTTCCAGGAAATCTCTGACTACCGAAATATTACTAAGGGACTCTTTAACTTCAACCTCAACTGAGGAGAAAACTATATATATCCCTAACATCCCTGCTACACCTTCTGCAGCTAATCAAGCTCGAGGGCCTCTCTGACTCTTTCTATTCGGCTAAAATCTTCATCCTTGAGAAGTATAGTTCTATAATCCCCGGGTATTCAATTCCAAGTTACATTCGGCAAAATCAATTTACGGCATTTGAGTTTCCCATAAACTATCTCCTCTGGACAAATTATGTAGTTTAAACCTTGATATTTTGGTTGCCTCTGCATCTCGTTTGAACCTCGAGATGATAATATTGTAGTAGATCCTGATCCAGATGAAGTGTATCCAGGGTTCTCTTCCCCTTCTGGATCTTCTTCTACTACGATCCTGATTGACCTCTCTGGCTCAATCATAAAAAGTTCTTCCAGTAGCTGTCTCATTTATGTATCATACTTTAATATTTTCTCTACTAGTGAGCTCTTCCTTCGGTACTGGCATCTCTACCGAGCTTACGGGTTATGGGCAATCTGATCCAGCTCATACGCCTCTCTGGCCCATCTGGATCCATGCTAACTTAGACCCTCGTCCATGTAGAGTGGTGTGCTCTCGGAGTAAAATTACTCCCGCTGAGCCAGGTCTAACTCTGGTTTATTCAGCCCATCAACACCAACTTTTTCCGCTCTTTCTATCTGTGGATTTTAACTTGACTTCTGACTCATGGTTTGACCCTTTTTATCCAATGACCATATTGCCCTTGGTCTTTATACTTAATGACATTTATGTCCCTGGCTTACATTCTTAGTAATTTCAAAGCC
>JANTPZ010145360.1:2936-13940 GCA_025593235.1 Vachellia pachyceras | reverse complement strand
ACTCTAAAACCAAGCACAACTAGGATGATAGAAGAGAACAACAAGATTTCATTGAATAAGCAAAATGAACTCCATTCTACTTTGTCAATCACAAAAAAACTCAATACACATTAATCCAAGTTTGGCTCGACCAAGACCAAGCATTTACACACAAATTACAAAGTCCAACTCAGAATCCAAGTAATCTATAATGTAAATACAGATTGAAAGCAAATACTCCCCTTTCGGCACTTCGAACTCTGGCTCACTTCATCTTCAAGAGGATAGAGATGCTAAGCTCCTCATGGGTGATGGAATCGAGCTCTGTATGGATGATTGAGGCATAATGAATGGATGGATGGTGAGGAAATGGAGGAAATAGGGTTTAGTGTGTGTGAAAGGTGAAGAAGAATGGAGTGTGGATGTGTCTCTGCCTCTTTCTTTCTCTTCTTGCTCTCATCCCAGCCTCCTTCTGCCTCCTCTTCCAAAATACCCTAAAATGGAATGATAAAACCGTTCTGGGTCGGGTTATTTTCCATCTGGAGTAAAAATCTGGTGCTGATGCGTGATATTCACCGTGGCGAACCTCTTCCAAGAGTTCATGCCTGCTGATTGAACTTTGGCAGCGGTAAACTTTGAATTGCGCCGCAGCGAAATTCTCCAGAGCTGCTTGCTCTTGCCTTTTGTACAGAGTTCCTGAAATGAAATAGCAAATATTGACAGTATCATTTGCTCATGATGGAATTTAAGCACAATATCATCATTATTCATGGCATATGTACCCAAAATCACACTAATCCAAATCAACAACTCCTAATCTCAAATTAAGCATAAAAGGGTCATGTATGGACTAAAATTGACTTTAAGACTCTGGAAATTCAAGTAGAAAACTAATACAAATAGAGCTCAATCACTTTGTAGCCTCATGAAACATAGCTTCAAAAGTAACTTTGACATATGCCAATTTGAACCTAGGATCTAGAATACACGCCACAATCAATAATGGATTCATTTTATTAGTTGTTCCCCAATACTTATCATACTTCGTTTGCATTCTTCTTGTCATGTCATTCAACATAGAGGAATCACTTGTACTTGAGGTTAGTTGCGTTTGAATTGCAATAATGTGTTGGAAACATGTGTTTGATGTTACATAATTAGATCTCAAAAATTCAAAGTCATGGTGTATAATAACTTCAAGAAGACAAGAAACTCCTTGGCAATGTTCCAATCATATGCAATAGGAGGTGAAACCGTATTCTTTTCATCAGAGAACTCATCATCGTATTCAATCAAGGAATAAAAAGTTTGATTTGAATCTAATCTAACTTTCTTCTTGAAATAGTCCTTGTAATCTTGATCTCCTTCTTCCATCCTTGTAAAGACTTTGACGAACATAATAGCACTCTCAAGCATAAGGTATGTTGAATTCCACCTACAAAAGAAAACTCATTTCAATGAACATCATCATAAAGAAAGCTAATTTCAACTTATCATTTAAATGATAATATACCTAGTGGGTCAATCCAAGGTAAGAAAGCTCTTCGTCTCGACTCTCTCTCTTTCAACAAGCACTATAAATTTACGTTTCCTAGAAGGAGAAGACTTAACAAATTTGATTGCATGCCGGATCAACTCAATGGAATGATTATTTCCTTAAGACCTTCTGAAACAATCAAATTTAATATATGAGCTGCACATCGCATCTGCATAAACTCTCCATCACACACCAAACCATCCCAACTCCTTAAACATTTTTTAAAGTTGCAATTGCTTAATCATTAGCAGAAGCATTGTCAACAGTAATAGTAAACACCTTATCAATATTCCACTTGAATACGCAATCCTCAATTTTTTTGGCAATTGTGCCCCCTTTATGATCTTCAATCTCACAAAAGTTAAGAATGCATTTATGAAGATTCCAATCCTCATCGATCCAATGGGATATCAAACATATGTAGTTGGTGTTCTGTAATGATGTCCAACAATCGGTGGTCAAGGATACACGGACTTTACAATGCTTGAAATATTTTCTCAAGATATCTACTTGTTCCAAATACATCTTATAGCAATCTCTCACAGCTATCCATCGTGAGGGAATTTGAAATTTAGGTTGAAATTCTTACTATAGTTCTCTAAAACCCTCCCCTTCCATGACTCGAAAAGGCATCTCATCCTTTATAAGAAATCTTGCAACAACCTTTCTTCCGCGCTCTTGACTAAACAAATGATGTGTCAATGATTTATTTGCACTTGAAAACAAACATTGCCCCTTGCTTGCTTTGTTTGGATTCTTTGGACACTTTTCTAAATGTCGCCATAATTGTTTGGTCCTATCGTTAGAAGGATGACTTGCATAATCTGTCGCACAATAATTGCACTTCGCCCTATGTTTGCCTTTTGTTTCTGTAAGTGGCAACCTTTTAAAATGGTTCCAAACCTCAAATATACCCCTCTCTTTTTTTTGTAGGTTGTTTAACTTGTGTTTCATCTACTTGCACCTCATTCCTAGTTTCATCCTGAACATGTTCATCCTTCTTCGTTTCATTATTCCCAATCTCCCCTACACTCTCAAGCATATCTTCATCTTGCACTTGTACATTTGCTACAGGAGTTTGTAACATTTTCTTGATCAAATTGACAAATTCAAACCTATCATCAATTCATCATCAGTGGCTCAGTGAAACACATTATTTTGAAATGAAATTTTGAGCATCTCAACCTAGGTGATGCTGACTCAAATTAATTCTAGCAGGAACTGTTTTACAGTTCATTATTTCTAGCAAAACACACTAACATTAAGCAACTCAAGTACTCAATTGACCCAAGTTAGAATCGGGAACTCTATATGCATGTCCTAACTTGCTATTTACCAACTCAGAAGTTCAAATCATTATCCATTTATCAAAAACCATAGAAGAAAAATGACATGAACACTGAAAACAGCTCAAATATTTAGCATTCATCATTATTAAAGCATGAAATCACAGCTCAAAGACCAATTTCTTCAGAGAACAGGGGACTCAACTAGGATACTAGAAACCCATTCTTCAAATAAATACAACTCGGTAACTGTGAGTGTAATACATGCAATGCAAGGCTTGATTTAGCTTGAGGAAGCACAAATTTTAACATGAATTAAGAAAATTGATGAGTCTTTAGACTTCACCTATTACCCCTGATTTCTCAGCTTTTAAAAACTCAAATCCTCCCACCCAGGTTAGAAATCCATAGTCAAAAATGAAGAATCAAGCTTACCTGGACTCACCGGCGGTGATATGAAGCACTGAAGCAGATTAAGATCTAGAACACAAGGGTGCGACCGTGAGAAGCGTGTAGCGATGGAGAGACTTGGAGACTGGAGCTGCAGTCGAGACAGAGTGCGAGTGTGTGAGTCGTGATGGCCGACAGAGACTAGGTAGTGAGAGCCTAAGAGGGAGGTGACGTCGACGGTGACGGTGACGACTGGGCTAGGGCACTGACACAAGTCTAAGACTGAGAGAGTGTGAGAGTCGAGGAGAGAGAGTGAGTCCGTGAGACTGAGACTGAGCAACTGAGTGAATGGATGACTGGACAATGGATAAACTAGTGTGTGTGTGGCTGTGTGCAATGGACGACTGTGTTTTATTCACTGGCGGGGCACGGGTGCCCCGTGGGGGAACCCGTGTCCTGCCCCATTTTAGCTACTACCCACCCATTTCGGGTCCAAAAAGGACAGGTTCAAACGGGCTACTTCCTTCGGGTCGCGGGCGGGTCGTGCGGGTACGGGTTTGGTTGCTCAGCCCTAATTATCACTTCCCTTCTTGGTTGAGATAACAACCTACCACTCTAACCCCTAATCTTCCTCCCCACTTTCTCTTTGATATATCTCATAGCCTGACTCATAGTCTTACTTTCTCGAAACCAAGGTACTACCAGGCTCCTCAATATTATCAATTCCCTGTATATTACAGACTTTCTCTTACAGTTCTACATTTGTGTTACTAGATAAAAAGATGCTAGACTTGGTAGGTTGACCTATTGACCCATCATATATACAAAAGGGAATTCACTCAAAAAATAATCAGCCAGCAATTTGTGCTAAGAGACTTTCTAAAATCTCTAGCACAAGAGTCCTCACATGAAATATTGATAATAAACAATGAGATGAAAGTCCCAACAACTGTGATTCCTACTTTAAAGGCTTACAAACAAGTGCTAAGGAGAATTAAAAGAGATATTAAACAAATCAGTATTAAGGAAATATTCACTTCAATCTATACCATAACATATTTCATAATTACCATTCTCAAATTTTCAAAGCATTTGTGTCACTATTTTCTCTTGTTAAAACCTCAAGTCAAATCATTTTTATAATAAAATGTAACACCTATCTTAGCTCCACTTTATTACTTATTAGAGACCTTAGCTGATCACTTGTAACCATTGGTTAGACTAGAATTAGTCCACCACGTGAATTTCAAAGTTCTCACTTAAGTTACTATTCAATTGGTTAACATAAAATTTTAGTCCAATTTTGAAAAATCACAAATAATTCTAGAAAATTTAAAACCAAGTGATTAAAGTCTCTAATGCAAGCTTACTCATTTCCTTATTAGGGAAAAATACCTCTTGGACAAAATTTTTGCTCATTTAAAACTAATCTGAGTCATAAAATTATTGTTCGGTTGGTCTTGAAAACTAAACTTTGTCGTGGCCAAACCTCTCAGTACACTTTGCCATGACCAACTTTGGCCTTCACCACGGTGAACTTCTCAAATCTGAGAGGATTTTTCCTTTCGGGACTACTTCACCATAACCCACTATGCACTTTGCCACGATGATCTTCTCCAAAACTGCAATAATTTGCTCTTTTACCAACTTCACCATAGCAGATCTTTGTTGATACCATGTTTTGATGATAACAAAAACACTAATTGTAGCAGAAGTTGAAGATCTGGTTTAATGACCTTAAAAATGTGTTGGATTTGTCAGAAGAGTTTTGAAACTCGAGTCCCAAATTTTGCAAACTCAAATTCTGTAACTGTCTTTCAAAATTGGATTTTGGAACTGGAAGATTTGAAAAGAAGTTTTGATATCAAATTCAAAAACTTGAGTCCTAAGTTTTCAAAACTTGAAGTTCCATAACGTGCATCCAAAACTGGAAGTCAAAACTTGAGGTTTCAACTTCAAGTTTTCTCATCACATTATAGAACTCGAGTTCCATTTTCACAAAACTCAAGTTTCGCAGAACTAGCAATAAAAACTGGAATTGTTGAATTCAAGTTTAAAAAAAGTCGAGTTCAGGTTTTCAGAACTCGAGTTCCACAACTATCGCTCAAAACTTGAATTGAAAACTGGAAGTTCTGACTGGAAGTTTTCATAGAACTTGAGTCCTCTATTTTTCAAACTCAAGTTCCATGTCTTGCAAAATTTTATGAGTTAAAAAACTCAATGTTCAAACCGTTTTTCAGGACTCAAGTTCCTGAGATTTAGAACTTGAGTCTCGAGGACCTTTTCAACTAAACAGTTTTTCACATGTTTTAGAACTCGAGTCTTCATTTTTCACGACTTGAAGTTTTATAATTGCAATTCAAAACTTGATATCCAAACTTCAAGTTCCAAATAAAAGTCTTCAAACTGCTCTTCAGAACTCTTATTGCAAACTCGAGTCTTGTTATCAGAACTGGAAGTTTTACAACTGAGCCATAAAATTCTATGTTACAAAACTCGAGTCATAGAATCTTGCAAACTCGAGTTCCCTATTCTCTAACACAACTCCTGACACAGTTGAGTCTACGTTTACCAAATCTTTCCTTATTTATGCTTAACTCTTTTGAATTTCACCTTCTCCCATAAATGCTTTATGCTTTGACTTAGTATAAGGGAATGGGTTCTCTAAATACTTCTCCAGTGTGGACACTCAACGAACAAATTCATAGACGACAGGCATACAACAAACCAGAGCCATTAATGCATACCGTTGGGCACTGAAGCAGAGTGTGACGTAAACGAATATTTTTCTAACAAATGAATCTTCATCAACAAACACTCAGTTTTTATCAAAACTCCAATGGCTATTCTTTCTCTTTCAATGAGCAAATATTGTCAGAACAGAAAAAGTTTGAAAAACAGAGCACAAGAGAATCTGAGTAATGGACACCAACCTCTCTCTCTCTCTAACGACTATTCAAACTATGAGTAATGGCTAGTGAATGAAGTCTTGGCTATAAATGAGAAACATTCAAAACAGAGGAAAAGAGATGAAGAAGAAGGAGTCACTGAGCACAAAACAGAGTATAGCTTTAAGACTCTAATATTTTCTTCTCTGATAACTTCAATGTTTATTTATCCACTCTTTGAGAGAGTAGTTTATTGATTCATCCAAAACTCATTGTATTTCTGTGAGAAACTCAAGATTAGGATCTTAAGATTATTAGTCTGGGTTTGAGTTGAGAAAACAGAGCATGCGAGTCTCTATTATAGTGCAGTTCGTGAGGGAGTGTGATTCTCTGTGTAACCTTACATGTGGTAAGGGGGAGTGATTGTAAAGGTCTCTCAAGTACCTATGTCATAAACTTGAGTGGGTTCATAAATGCCTGGAAACATTTATGGGGTTCTCAAATACCCACCGTGACAAACTTGAAATGGGTTACACAAGTGTATGTGTTGACATTGTGATTGTAATGGTTGATCCAACTACACCACAGATTATAAAACTTTGTCGTTGTCTAGCCTTGAGAATGGATCAAAAAAATTTGTGATTTCCAAGGATTGCACAGGGTGCAACCCTAGGGTCATTCTCTACGGAGCTTTTTGTACCACTAAATTTTAGCTTGTGTTCAAATTCACTTTGCAAATGAAAACCGTTTTTATTCAAAATTGCTATGTACCTAAAGGCTAAATACAGAGTAAAATCTCTTTTTGGTCTTTTTGAATTATGTGGAAGCAGTAAAAAAGGATTGAAGTGTAAAAGATGTTGGATAATGGATTTCCTCTTGAAAATGAATTAGGCCATCATAGTTCACAAAATATGAGGGAAAGTGTTAGTTTTCGCACTAAGTTTCGTAATGAAAACCTCAACGACTCGCTAGGTCAGAAATTCCATGCAATGAACTCCATTCTTTGAAACCCTTTAAAAACACTTAGTGTGTGTAGGAAATCGCAAAGTGAAAAATTCAACTTAACACAATATTGCCTCTAAAATCAAGCAAGTTCACCCTACCACGTCAAACACAAAGCAAGTTCACCCTACCACGTCAAACACAAAGCAAGTTTAATACACAAATAATCCAAGTTTGGCTTGACCGAGACCAAGTATTTACGTACGAATTACAAGTCCTAACTCAGAAACTAAGTAATCCATATCATAAATACAGATTGAAAACTAATACTCCCCTTTTGGAACTTTGAACTCAGACCATCTTCATCTTCAAGGGAAAGGAAGATGCTCAGCCACTCATTTGAAGTGTAAATTGGACTCCGAATGGATGATTGGAGGTGTATGGATGGATTAAGATTGAGATAGGGTGAGATTAGGGTTGTGAGTAGATAAAATGAGATATGGTGCGTGTTTTCTGCCTCTACTTTCATCCTCTCTCTGAAACTTACCCTAATTAGCATATATCAACCGTCCAGGGTCGGATCCAAGAAGGTGGGTCGGGTTTATTTCCATTTGGAGTATAATCTGGTGCTGATGCGCGATATTCACCACGATAAACCTCTCCCGAGAGTTCTTGCTCGCCTGATTGAACTTTGGCCACGGCGAACCTTCCCATAGCTGCTTTCTCAAATTCTTTGTTCAGAGTTCCTGAAATGAAATATCAAATATTTGAAGTATCACTTGCTCATGATGGAAATTAAGTACAATTATATCATTATTCATGGCAGATGCACCCAAAATCATGCTAATCAAGATCAACAACTCTAAATCTCAAATTAAGCACAAAAAGGGTCATGAAGGGCTAAAAGTGAATCAAAAACTCTGGAAATTCAAGTACAAAAGTGGTATAAATAAAGCTCAATCAATGGTTTTCCAAGTACCTGGTTAAACTTGGAAGGTTAGTGGATTGAAAATCTCATAGGCGCTCTGGGGACTGGACGTAGGTCAGAGAGGATAGAACCAGGATAAATTATCGTGTCTTTCTCTTTCTTTTATCTTCATTAACTTATAGTGATTTTACTCCTATTCGATTTCATACTCCGTTTTGATTAACTTATGGTTTGGAAATTTTGATCAACTGAGATTTGAGAAGGAAATTTTTTTAAAACACCCAATTTACGCCCCTCTTGGGTGACAGTCATTCTAACAATTAGTATCAGAGCAGGTCTCTTGTTTAAAGGACTTTACCGTCTTAAGAGTGATCCATGGCTGAAATTGGGTCGTATGCATTTTCAGATGATTTTGTCTATACTATCCTATGATTTTGAAAGATGTTGGTTTTTCAATTTCTGAAAGCTAAAATTTGTTTTATGTAGAATTATTTTGAAAATGATTTTCAAATAAAGCAGAGAAAGGATTGGTCAGAAGAAGAAAAGAAATTGATTTCCTTCAAAACTCGAGCAATGAAACTTCTATATCAAAGACATTTGGTATTCTCTTGATTGTATTCATATTTCTAACAAATGTCTTGAAGTTGCAAGTGTTGACAGTTCATAAGCTATATACATCAATCGTTGATGAATCAAAATGGAAGCTGTAAGCGCAGAAGGATTAATCACAAAATGCTTCCATGAGTCAGTCAGCATGAAAGAAATAGAAGAGGGTGGATTACAAAGAAAAAGCATTACGGTTGAAGATGATAAATCACTCTCAAAAGCTCAAGGTGCACCTAAGGTAAAAAGTTCTAATTCTTCTCATTCTTGTTTTAAAAATGTTTTCCCCCTCAGAAGCTTGAATAAAATTGTTTTTAAACCAATTTTTTGCGTTTATTATTAAAATAAAACATTTTTGAATGTTGCTCTGAAATTTTTTTTTGAAGAACTTTCCCTACTGATTACTGCAACACAATTCTTGCAAAAATAACTATGTTTTGTTTTAAACATCAGAACAATGAGAATTCTATGTAATGTTTGTAACCAAAAGTGATTTTGAGGAAAACAGATTTTACTCTAGTGCCAAAGATATATGTGATACTCTTGATTCTCTCTGTATCTCTAACAATTGTGTTCAAGTGGAAATTGCTGATAGTTCATTAGAGTCTATATGTTACATATCCTCAGATGATGAACAATTGGAAGTTGAGAATAATGAAGAATTTACATAACGCTTCCATAATTCAGTCAACACAAAAGAGAATATATGAAAGAGGATTCCCAGGGAAAACTCTGTATATGATGAATCATGCTCTGGAGCTCCAAATTCACCTTTGATTGATTCTATATGATATGGACATGAAGGTACTGAGAAGATAAAGAATCAAAAGGGTTCTTATCCATGACAAAGGAGACTCACAGAACCTACATCGGAAGAAGAATGCTTGGATTATCTGTTGCCTAATCATAAGAAGCAACTAAGGCAGTGAAGGTTTACTTCAAGAGTGGTCTATCATTGAGATGATGTGAGTAAGAAAAATCAACTCTCCATGAACCTAAGAGGAAGCTGAACAAGTAAAGAATAGATTTTTGCATTGATCTAACAAGCCAACACTGGGACAAGAGGAAATATGGTGATATCAAATAGTTATCCCGTGCTATGCTTATTACTTGATTATTGTTATTTTTCATTAGCAATCAAAACTTAGTTTTTTCAACATATTTCATATTGCTACATGAATTAAAAGATAATTTATGCATTAGCATATCTTTTCATGTTTTGAAATGCATAATCAAAAGATTTCAATTCATACTGATTTTCAAAAGTGCATGTGCATGTCTTGATAAGCACTTATTCTCTACTTTCATGTTTTTCAGAAAAATTGAAAGTTGTTTTGTTTGTGAAAACCATAAATGTTTCAAATTTATTTCAGGATTATTTCACAATCTTTGATATGTTGTTCCTAATAAACTCTTGAGTCATAACTTCTAACGTGTTAGATCTTATATCTAACAAGTTATCTATCTACATGAGTTTTAAGCACATCTTTTTGAAAAGAATTCAATTCATGAAAAGCTTCATGTGGTTTCACATTTATTGGTTTATCATTTTTTTTTTGCATACGTGATAAGCTGAAATAAAAATGTTTTTATATACATAATGTCATGATCAATTCACTGTGTTTAATCTTTTCCTACAAGCTAATCATAAATGGTCCAAGTGAAATTGGATACCAACAGAAGAAAAGCGTTTATACAGTTTTGTTGGATGATTAAAGCTTCATGACCAGTGACTAAATAGAAATAAACATATACCTTATTGAAGCTGAACCCTTAAGCTTGACTTTTGATGATGAATGTGCAAAGGAAGGAAACCAACTTTGATCAATCAAAATCAAGCAAGACACGACAAGGAAGAGCATATATGGTAACACTTAATTTCTAACCAAGTTTGTATTTCAAATTATAAATTCATTTGGCTAATGAATATATGATTCTTATTACATTTCAATAGCAATCCACTTCTTATGCTTTTGAAAATATTTTTCAGATTGCTAATTGGATTGAAAGAGAAAATTGTGCATCATCTTTTTGCTTGTTTAAATTTTTTTCTTTCAAATGCATAATTCAAATTCATGTTTTGACACTGCATACTGTTCGCCTTGTAGCTTACCGCAAGTGTACGGGTCGCAAGTAGTATAAAAATATCATTCCCACGAGGACTAACGCACAAACGAGATAATCAATGCAATTATGTGATTAATTAGGTTGAATGAATCAATTGAGTGATTATGTCCTAAAGATTTACCTAATTCAATGGAAACTAATAATAAAATGAGAGAAACAGACTAGAGTTTTAATTCAACGATGAGAGATGCCTAGGATTATTTTTCAACAATGCAATTCATGAGAATTAAATACATACAACTCTATTAGTGATTAAATGACATAATATGCTTGTCTAAGGTTCAAAAAGCCATTGATTAAGCTCTCTCAAGTCATAACCAAATT
>JANTPZ010145357.1:0-13176 GCA_025593235.1 Vachellia pachyceras | reverse complement strand
AGAAATTTAATATAATAATTAATAATTTACTAATAATTAATAACTTTGAATATAATAATTAATAATTTATTAATTAATCTAATGGAAAATTTTAAAAATCATTTAATTCATAACATTAAAACAATAATTAATTCATTTAATTCAAAATTTTAAATGAAATTGAAACAATAATTAAATGAAATTGAACATAACTAAACAATGAAATTTAACACAATTAAATGAAATTGAAAATTTTAAATAAATAAACAAAATCTGTATCGAAAATAAAAAAGAACACACAACTAACTGTCCGTATGGGGGCTGGGGATCTTCGGACTGTGGAGGTGGGGGCCATGCCCGGTAGCGGAGGTAGCTCAGGTGGGGGTACACCAGGGAAGGCATTCTGGTATGTGATTTACAGCATGACATTCACAGCCTGCCTCCACATCTCGAACTAGGACTGCATCTGATGCACCTGCTGCTCCTGTTGCTGCTGCTGCATCTACTGCTGCTTCTGTTGCTGCTGCTGCATCTGCTCCAACTGGGCCTGAAAGTCATCTCTATCCATCTTCCCTGGTGCGCTGTGCCGCCTAGGCCCAGATGTAGTCGCCTGGGATACAGAAGCAAAAGATGAAGTCCCAGCCTCATATCCTCGACTCCCACAAACAAGGTATCGGGTCGCCCCGAACCCGAACCCTGGGAGTTGGCCGGGGTGCCTGTCACGCCCCTCTATGGCTACCCTTAGTGAGGCAGTGGGGTCTACAGCATACCCTTAAGACTCCCTCAACTCAGCGTCGTACGCTGAATACGACTCTGTACTCGAAAAAATTAAATCAAAATGTTAACTAATAAAAATTCATAAATATTATAATTATCGAATTATAAATACAATTATTAAATAATTAATTATATATTTTCTAATTTAAAATTAATTCAATAATTAATAATAAAAATTAATTTTAAATATTATAACAATTAATAATAAAAATTAACAATTAATTCAATAATTTAAAAATACTTACAATAATCTCCTCGGTCTCCTGCCTCAAGGGAGATCCATCTGAGTGTCTGTGAATGGTCACAAACATTTCCCCGTAGGTCACCCTCTGAGCCTCCCTCCGTGCCGCCTCATCCAGCTCCAAGTATGCGACGGAGAACGGCTTCAATCCTGCCGTATGGTGGATCGTCTGCTGGGACCGACTCCTCGTAGCCTTCCTCGCCACGGCCTGCTACTCCGGTGACCTCCTGAACTGGAGAAATCTGGCCCAATCCGCCGCATCGACCCCGTCTGGGACGTCCGCCTCCAGCTCCTGGATGGTCCTGGTCCCATCCCCCTTCTTCCGGTGGTACAGGCGATTCCGCTTGTTCTTCCATCCTTCCCCCATCTTCGAGATGGCGAACTCCCTGTTCGCATCTCGTACAACAAACTTTCCCTGCAACAGATTTCAAAATTAAAGTTAGTAAATTATTTATTAATTAAAAAATATTAATTTAAATAATTTAAATATTTGAAACAATAAAAATTTTACCTTCACTTTCTCCCACACACCGTTCTTTAGGCTCTACTGGATCCTTTTCCAAGTCTCAGCGCTGATGTCAAACTGGAGGAAGTTTCCGCCCTGCTCAGTCAGGTAGCGGTTGAAGAGCTGACCACCTTTCCCCCGCGGCTGCCGGGTGATGTCGTCCCACTCCACGACGACCCTCTGATCAGTGTGAGATTCCTCGTAACGGTCGCCCCTCTCGAATTTGAAAATTAAATTTATACAATTATTTCTAAAAATAATCATCTATTAATAAATAAATTAAATAAATAAAAATATTACTAATTAAATAAATAATTAAAATTACAAAACAAATTATCTAAATCATCTTCATTAATAAATAAATTAAACACATTTTAATTAAATAATGTATTAATTGTTTACTTACCCTGAATGTCGACCTCAAACCCATTCGATTGACTACTAGAAGGACGCCGGAATCCTTGGTCCCTCTCTATCTCTTGGTCCTCAAAATTCTCAGCCTCTTGGACTGAGATGTTGATATTGGCGAACTCGAAGTCATCGACATTCAGCATAACGTCGCCCTCCTCCTGACCATCTCCAGCGTTATCATCTCCAACGTTGGGGAACATATGCTCCTTCCCAAGCCTCCTACTCTGATCCTGATCAGCCATCTGAAAAAAATAATTTGAAAATTTACTTAAAATAAAATAAAAATTTTAAAATAAATATAAATATCAAAAAAATAGAAAATATAAATTAAAAATTAATTTAAATCAAAACATAAAAAATATTTTAAACTAATCTCTGATGTGATGTTTGAAAGGTTGAAAGTGCGAAAATGAGGAGGAGGGGGCTATATATAGGTGCTGATTTAGTAGTGGTTATTTTCAAACCTATGCAAATTAGTAGCGGTTTAAAGGAAACCGCTACCATGACCGCTACTACTTGAGAGACTTTTCGTTTCGCAGCAGTTATATTTGAACAAACCGCTACTAATTGAGTCGAGGATCAGTAGCGGTTTGTATAAATGCTACAGTAACCACTGCAAATGTCGACCTTTCACTTCTGCAACGGTTCACATTTATTGAAACCGCTGCAAATGTTCTAATGAACCACTACAAAAGTAACACCTAGATTGTCATCGCATATTAGTAGCGTTTTGACTTAAAATCGCTACAAAATCCATCATGTAGTGGATGGAAGATCAAGTTGATAAAGAAATTTTTTTAACTAAGTTACGGGCATCTTTCTTACCAAGGGATCTACCACCAAGACAACCTAACATTGAGATGAATTTTTCACACAATTTAAATCAACTACATGAGGCAAGGATGGAACGTCGAGCTAAAAAAGAAAATTTTTTAACTAAGTTATGACCCTGTTTCTTACCAATGGATCCATCACCAAGACAACCTATCACACCAATGAATTGGTCACACAGTGTAAGTCAACTACATGATGCAGGGATGAAATTTTGAGATGATAAAAAAAGTTGTGTAACTGGGTTAAAATATTTCAAAGAAGTGTTTACAATACCAAGCATTTTGGTAAATCATATCACTGAGACCATGCTTAGAAATGTGATAGCATTTGAGCAGTGTTACTACTATCCTTCATTGATGGAAATTAATTCTCCAACTCAACAACGCATGCAATCATCACTACAATGGATATGGGAGATAAAATAATGAATTAAAGAATTATAATTAAGCTTTTAATCCAAAACCGAGCCACCTCGAATTGCCAAAAAATGTTTTTCAAACTTCCAATTTACTAACTGCCACCAAAATAGTCAAGAGGAATTAAGGATAATAAAACCACAGCTTAATTGTAACTCTCAAATTCAAATAATAGAATTAAAACTAGCAAAAGATTATTTGATCCAAGATTCTGAGCCACCTTAGAAAATCACAAAATATTCACTCTAAATTCAATACAATGTGATACCACAACATCATATTTGAAATTAAGGCTATTATCGGTCCAATATCAATTCCAAGCAATAATTCCAATCACAATAATCTCCACAACATAATCCAACTTAAGCAATAAATATCATTACAACAATTTGAAAAACTATCCTAAGACCTAGGAATTGTTAATCAATTATTGGACAGGAAATTAAAGTAAATAAAAACTTCCCTTTGAAGAATCAAGATCCTGCCATTGTTATTGAATTAGAGAATCCTAATCTAGCCAAGCTTTACCATAAAAAATTCCATAATTCCAAACATTGCTGCTGTCATCTTCATGTGAAGTTGCGATTTAGGAGCAGAATGTGGCTGCAGCATTGACATAAATCTGTGCCAATGGGGAAAAATGAATGGTGATAAGAAATTGCTCCCTGGTGGCTTGAATGGATTAATGGGCATCCACGGAGAAGGACGAATCAGGTGGTCTAGAGCGAGGTTGAGAAATTGCAGCGGAAGGATGAGAACTCTCCAGTGGCCGTGTGGTTCCCTGTGTATGTGTGTATACGTGCTTTCCGCTCCTGTTCTAGAATGGAGGTGGAAAAACTGAATCCCCTGGGTGTGGTAGCTGAATGGATTATATTCGAAGAATCAGAGGTGTGGTAGCTGTAAAAGGGTATGTGAAGATGGAGACAGCTGAAGGTGGTGTATGGATTGAAAGTAGATGGAATGATAACCTGATTGTGCGGTGTCTTTTATGGGAGAAGGAATGAATGGGGATCAATTCATTTTTTTATGTACGCCGAAAAGAATTGAAAATGAGGAGGTGAGAGGTAGTTGTAAAGGGAGGAGATAGTGGATGAGTAATGATGGTGTGGAATGAGATAATGGAGGAATAATGGACTATGGGGTGGATGAATGATTTGGGGAGTGGTGGCTGCTGGAATGGAGAAAATGAAGAAGACAAAATAAAGGAGGTACTGAGGAGACTCCCCGAAGGGTGTCTTAACGAACCAGGAAGGAGGAGGGAGGACAGGAAAGTAGAGGGCTGACGGACGGCTTAAGCCAAATCACAAGGCCAAAATATGCAAAAGAAAATAAAAGAAAAGGAACTGAGAGTAGAGATAGTTCGCACTGGACTTAGACCTTCAGAGGAAGGAAGAAAATGCAAGACATAATGCAAATATTTAAAATAAACTTTATTGAAATAAAATTGGAACTTACAAAAGCTGTAGGCTCCAAGGATACAAGAGGAGAGAAGGAGAGAAGAGGAGAGGATTCTAAAGAGTAATCTAGCTTCTGCCTCTTAATGAAGAAGGCTTCTGCTTATATAGGCCTAAGAATCACTGTTTAAATAGTAAATAACCTAAAACCTGCCAGTGACTTGAACTGTTTCAATAGTTCAAGTTGACACGAATTTAGTTAAAATCCAAAGGACACTAACATTATTCCTAGTCAATTACAATAATGATGTTTATAGTGAAATGTTTACAATGATGACGAATCCTAGGGAAAATAATAGTAAAGATTCCTAACTATCATCCCCTAGATGAGTGATCGCCAGAGCTCCGTCTTCATCTGGATATGGTGTTGGAGGTTTGGAAGTTGATGGTGTTGATTGCTCCGGGCTTGCTTCGCTTGATGAAGGATCTTCATTAGTGAGAAGTTGGATGATCGACCCGAGCTGTTGGACAAGTTCCTATTTACTTTGGACCCCTGCTAGCCTGGACTGAATCTTGGCCCTTTGGTTGAGGAAGATACTTTGTTCTGAGAGGCAAAGGTGTTGGGGATTTGCCTCAAACCATTTCTTCACAGCTGCAAGGTTGAGAAATTTTGTTTGGAACTTTTCCCACCACCGGACAAAAGGAATCCGCTATAGGAGTGGAAGAACAGCGGCATCACGTTCTTGATGAGAGAAAGAATATTGCCAAGATAATATCCAAGCTCCTGACAATTTAGAAAAGTAGTGTAGTTCTACCGGAATGGCAGGTTCTACACAAATGTTGAATTTTTGTTTGGAGAACTCAAAGGCTTAAGTTACATCAGTTGGAAAAATCTGGGGAATAACCCCAAAGAAATTCCATTAATGTAGAAACCATTGAGGAAATTGGTACTTGGTTGACTTATTAAAATAAATAAACCAAGAATGTTTAAAAAACCGATTTTGATCCAAAAAAATATTCTACCAGCCATCTTGATAGTCCCAGTATGAATATCCATTGGGTTCGAAGTCAATATCCCAAAACGTGGTTTGTTTAAATCAGGTCCCAACTGGGATGGGGTGAGAACTCTTTTGATTTGGAGAGTTGAATGAGTTATTAAAGACTCATCTTTTGAGTCTGCCTTTCGGGAAAGGGCGAGAGAATCAGAATGAATCAATATTAATTCATAGTACTCTTGTGTTTTTCGAGGATTAACAGGCTTAAAGAGCCAACCGGAAGGGAAAATCTTTAAGGCTGTTAAGTTGGCTGTTTTTTCAAAAAACTCTGGTTCGACCTGACATATGAATCGGGCTTTACCAGGTTTCTGGATGTAGGGTGTGGTTGGTTTCTATTCGGGTTAGATGGTACATGTGTTGATGAGAGCTGAAGAGCATATTGTAGGTTATGCTGATCATACTCCTGTTTGGTCATAGTTTGAAGAGCTAATGTTTTCTCATCTTTTTTTGCCAGTGTTTGGCTCCAGTTTTGGGACGGGAGTTTCTGGGCATAAGATTGAAGGGTCTTTTTGTCAGATTTTTGGACCGAAGGTCATGTTTGGGATTTTTGAGTAGAAGACTCAAATTGTTTGATAGAAGATTGGATTGAGGAAAACCCTGTCTGTTGAGTGGATGATTGTGTTTGTTGGGATAAGGTCCCTGTTAATTGTTTCAGAAGCTGTTGGATTTCTTCTGAAGACATTGGTTGTTGAGCTCCGATTAAAGGTTCTTTGCCTTTATCCAAGTCTTCATCCTTGTTTTTCTTCTTTTTGGGTGGCATGTTTTGGGGGGTTTTGGTCACTCAGCTTCCCTATAAAAACTCTCTGGTTAAGAAATCTGGGAGAGAATTGGAAGTGCCTTTAATGAATTCAATATCAAAATTAAAGACACTTAAGATTTCTTGCCAACAAGCAAAAATATGTTTTGATGCAAGGTTTTGAACATCTTTTTGTAAAACATCTTTGGCAGATTTACAATTGATGCGAACTAAAAACCTTTGATTGAGAAGATCAGATTGTAATTTGGAAATAGAGAGGATAATTGCCAAAATTTCTTTTTTAATTGTTGAATAATTTTGTTGGGCGGAGTTCCAATGTTTGGAAGTGAAGGAGATGATTTCTTCTTTACCATTAATGATTTGTTTGAGTATACCTACATAACCAATATCAGAGGCATCTATTTCAACAATTTTTAAAGCAGTTGGGTTAGGAAGGCTAAGGCAAGGAAGTTCCTTAACCTGTTGTTTGATTTGCTGGACAATTTAGTATGGATATTAGCCCAAGGAGGGGGGCTATTTTTTAAACTCTGATGAAGAGGTTGGGAAAAATTGTTGAGTTGAGGTATGAAATCAGCAACATAATTTAAACAGCCTAAAAATTGTTAGAGTTGATTTTTGTCAATGATTTGGTCAGGAAACTTATCAGCGAATTGGATTGCTCACTCAATAGGAGTTATTTTTCCTTGATAAATCCAATGCCCTAAAAAATGAATCCGTGTTTGAAAAAGAGAGATTTTAGGTTTAAAGACTACCAAACCATTTCTTTCTGCAAGTTTAATAAATTGAAAAATATGTTTGAAATGTTGATCAACAAATGAGAAAAAATTAAAACATCATCAATATAAACGATAATAAATTGATGATAATCATTAAATTTCTCATTCATGATTCTTTGAAATTCAGAAGGGGCATTTTTCAAACCAAAAGGCATAACATTCCACTCATACTATCCAGCAAAGGAAGTTTTATACCTATCTGTTTCAGAAATTTGAATTTGCCAAAATCCGGATTTCATATCAAATTTTGAAAAGATTTTTGCAGAGTGAAGATGTTTAAGTAGGTCAGACTTGTTAGGAATTGGGTAACGAATCCATTGAAGGACTTCGTTGAGAGGTTTGTAATTGATAACAAGTCTTGGAGTCCCCCTTTCGATCTCTGCATTTTTGTTAACATAAAAAGCAGCACAAGACCAAGGATTTAAAAGATCCTGGATTTCCTTTTGGCAAGTTTGAAGAAGATCCTGGCTCATTTGGATGGGTCTAGCTTTTGTTGGAATTTTTTCTAAGAAAAGTTAGGTTCGTAGGGTAGATCCACAACATGTTGTTTTCTATCCCAAAAAGCATTTGGTAAGTCAGAACAAATTCTTGTATGGATTGTTTTTAAACATTGTTGAATTTTATTTTGAATTACGGTTTGAGATAAAGTTTGTTCGATTCTTTGAAAAGAGATTTCTTCTTTCAAAAAATTTATTTGATTTTGTTTAAAAGAAATTAGGTTTAATTCTTTTATCTTTATGGACCGTGCCCATGGGAAAAGAATTGTTTTACCAAAAATTCCTTGTACTCCTGTCTGGTAAGGAAATAGAAGAGTGGCAAAAGGAGCTCCAAGAATAATTTGCTCAGGCATTTCTTTTACCAAGATAAAATGTGTTTTAATTTTCAAAGATTCATTTTGAATAATAACATCTGAAATTTTGTATTCAACATTTAACCTGTCTTTGGTTATGCCTCTTAAAATTTCAGTAGTTTTTTCAAAATACTTTGTAGGAACAAGGCCTTCTAAAATACAGTTAGATTCTGCTCCTGTATCAAATAAAATAGTTGTTTCCAAAACAAAATTATTACTAATAATAGTTTTACTTTGATATGAAACTTTTGGTATGTTAATTGAGAAATAATGTTTAAAGAAGAGGACAAAATAAAGGAGGTAATGATGGTTTGCCAACATGGAAAGGGGACAATTGGAATAATGGAGAATGAATGGATGGGTCCCAGGTATAACATAAACATCTCGTTGGGCTTGATGTGGGAGCATTTTAGAGTCACATGAGGATTGAGTATTTGAGCTTTCTTTTCTCTTATTTTCTTCTTCCTTTTTTCAAGGGTACCTAGAATGGAAATTGACATTAAGTAGCATCAAAGGCCCTAAAAATCAATTATTTAACCAATTGATGAAAAGTATGACCATTTATCCATAATTAATTTAAATTTCATGTAATTGCAATTAATAATAATTTATGCAATTAACCTCAATAAAAGCTTAAAAGTAACATCAAAACCCTCTAAAATGCTACAAATCTAATAGATAAAATATGATTAATTCATTCATTAGGCTTATGTGACTGAATATGTATCCCTGTTGGATCATCTTATTAACAACGAAAAAGATGTTGACATTCTTGTTGGAAAGAAGATCATGGTGAACAATTTGGGTAACAGTAACGAAGTTGCTTCCATGGTGAACAAACTCTGCAACAATGTTATTGTAACAGAGAAAAACAAAGATTACATCTATCTTTGTAGAAAAATGGACAAATTTTGTGAAAACCGTTGTCACAAGTATAAGGCAATCTATTTACATGAATATTGGAGCACTCCTTGGAGAATTGCATCCGTGATTGCTCAACTTTGTTGCTTCTACTCACTTTCATCCAGACAATATCTTCTATGATATAATTATTATTATATATGTGTGTGTAACAGACCCAAGCTCAGTAGGCCTAGAGATGGAGAATTAACCCCAACCCAAGGATATGAGCCAGGAATTGTGATCGTGGAAGCTTTGAGACTTGGAGGAGGACTAGTATATGTATATGGGAAAGACATAATAGATGATTTGGCACTCTCTCTCTCTCTTATCCTCATTTGTCCATTCCTTCTGTAGCAACATGTGCCCTCTCTTTCTATTTTTCAGTACCTTTATGCATATTTCCTTTTGTATGGCTCAGTAACGATGTTTTGGATTACATTTATATCAGTAACAGGGCATTTCCATACGTCCATGCTCATTGTTGAGAAATAGTTTTGTAGCGATGTGTGTCATATATCTACATATAATAGTCTTATGCTTGACTTGTTTCGAAACCCATTTAGGTTTGGTTTTAAAACCTAGGTTTTGACCCAAAACCTAGGTTTTCTCCAAGTACAAAAAAATTTCTGAAAAGCTATTTTGGTTACAAAACCTCAGTTTGAAACCAAGGTTTTGCAACTTAGATTTTCTATTTCCTACTTTTTTCCTCAATCCTCTTTCCTACTTTTTTCCTTCTTTCTCTTTGCTCTTTCATACTTTTTCATTCTTTCTCTTTCCTCTTTCCTACTTTCATTCTTCTCTTTCCTCTTTTCTACTTTTCATTCTTTCTTTTTCCTCTTTCCTATCCACTTTTTTACCTTAGAATCCGTAAAAGCTAATAACTTCCCAAACATAAATCACTTTTCAAAATCTAGGTTTTACCTCAGAATCTGTAAAGGTCTATTCTCCAAAACCTAGGTTTTGCCTCGGAATCTATAAGCTCTTGCTCTTTAACTTTTTCTTCTGCATAAATATGGAACACACTAATAAATAAAATAAATCATGATTGCATAATATACCAAAGAGGCACTAGTAAAATAAGAAGATATACTAGCATATTTGCAGAAAATTTTCACAGATAATTTCTTACAGAATCCACATATAATTAACTTACGGATTTCAAATTTGTAGAAAACTTTACCTACGGTTTGAAATCTGCAGATATTTTTCCTACGAAAAAAATCCACAAAAAATTAAACTTTTTTAAAAAATTTAAAAAATAATTTCTGCAGATTTTTTTCCGCTGTGGATTTTAAATCTGCTGGTAAGTTTCATGCGGAAAACAAATCCACAGGAATGCTAAAAAGGGTATTCAAAAACTGAGTCCAGAGCTGGCGCCAAACTCACGGGTGAAAGGGGTTAAACATAGCCCTTTTACCTTGCATCCAAAGCTGGCAGCCATTCACCAGGAGCAGACCTTGTGTCCAGAGCTAGGGCCATATCCACCTCCAGGAGACATCGTCGTCGTCGCTGCTCCTCCCTCCAGACCTCTCCTCCGTCCCGTCTCAGCCAGCACCAGCTCCATGCATCGCACAGTCGCGGGAACCAGGTGGTCCAGAATCCCTATTCGGCTATTTTTCCAGCTGAGTCTAGACCTGACCCTCACGAGCAGCTCCTCATTTCCAGCGTCGTTGCCACCAGGTCCAGAGACGCTGTCCCCCACTCTCAACCTCGGTCATCTCTGTTCCAGCTTTCATCCTCACCGCTTCGTTCCAAGATGATGGTGATGGTAGTGTTTCGATATCTGGGATTTTTTTGGCAGTTAAATGTGGTTATTTGAATGTGAAAATATGGCCAAGGGTTTCAATCTTTGTGTATTTTGACAGTTCATTAAAGAACCATTCAGTGTCTTTGAAGAAAAACCTCAGTTTAGGCCTGACCCACCTGTGATAAGAGTAGAGAAAATGTTTGAAGAGATCCAGTCAAAACTTCCTGGGCCCCCAAGTTCCTTCTTTGTCTTCTTCCTGAACGGAAAAACTCTGATCTTTATGGTTGGTGATGTTATTTGTTTGGATACTGTGTTAATGATATCTTGGTTCACCTGTTTAGTGCCTAATTGATGTAAATCAAATGGATAGGTTCATGGAAATGGCATATTACTGTCCTTAGAGTTCTATTTTTTCATTACCCTATTGTCGATTTAATTTGAAACTTGCATTTGCTTCCCTTTGAATTAGTTTATTCTCCTGTAGCTTGGTGGTCTGAATTGAATGCTATCAATTGAACAGCTTGGAATTAGTTTATTCTCCTAATTCCCTTCCCTTATGTTGAGCTTGGAAACTTTAGGTAAGTAATATTGTGGTTCTACTTCCCTTGTGTTGAGCTTGGAAACTAATCTGACAAAAGAGCAGCTTTCTAATTTCCAGGTTCATCTTTGTCCCTTCGATTCTATTCCCGCATTTATTTGCCCTCATTTTGTACCATTAAGAGCACTTGTATGCCTATCTTCTATGTATCAAATAATCGAGTCTGTCTCTGGCCTTATTTGGATTTCAAGGGTATCCGTAGTTGACAAATTGGGAAATCATTTGTTTTATATGCTGCATCATCGTGTCATCCATTCAAAACATGAACTCAAAATTAACGATTAAACATAATTTTTTAAGTGTCTTGTATGTACTATGTCACTTCATCTTTATCTCAAGTGTCTTGAATTGGAATCTCCCTGGAAAATTTTTATATTCATCACACCCATTCCTCTACTTCATTAAGTGTCTTGTATGTACTCTGTCACTTCATCTTTTTCTTTCTGGCTTGTTTGAATTTCTCTCTTTCATTTTTATTTTTCGAATTTTCCCCATATTTGTCTGCGTCTAAGGAGGTATATAGACAGATGGAGGAAAGCTAGGTGGCTGTTTGTTTGGTTTAGGATGGTATTGTTATAAATATGTTTCTTCTTCTTTATCTGGCACTTGTTAGCTAGCTAAATGGAATATTTCACTGCAAATATTAGTGTGTTTATGCATTTTATTGAGGGAGATGAATTTTATTTGAACTAAATTGGATTGGCAATTTATTGTTTGTTCAGTGTGCGTCCTCAGTCCCTTCAGTTTTGTATTCTTCCATGAGAAACGCATCATCAAACAACCTAGTTTTCTTCCATTTACTGTCAGTCCTTGTCCTTGGAATCTACCGTATTATCTTGTCTTCCATTTTTTATGGTTTTGAAACAATGTTATCAACAGGACATTGATATCTCTGGTGTATCGACTGTGCTGTATGATGTTGATGAACCTACTGTTAGAAGTCTTAAACTTGTTCCCAGTGTTAAGGTAATCTAGTGTTTCATTACTTTCAGGAATGATACGTTTTGTTTTATGATTATAGAACTTATTAATTGTTGGGATTTTAGAACGTACACGCAGCGGAATTTAAAATTTTCTAATCCCAAAAAATGGATTTGTCAAAGGCGTTTAGATCGAGGAGATGAAGGCATACCTTTTACGTTTTGAAATTGTCCCTTCCTTTGCGTCTGGATCTCTTTAGATTCCACTACCTTTTGCGCTCTTGCTTCCGATCACGAGGAGCCGACGTTCTTTTAATCACCTCCCTCTACTGTATCCACGCGAACAGTCTCCAACAATAGCAGCGTGCTAGCGCCTCTTCATTTCTCTCTCTAGGGTTTCGTGGCTCAAGAGTGAATTCAAATTCAAAAATCGATGCCCCTTCTGTTCACAAGCACTCATATTTATAAAGCTAATGGAGTGCATCATAATTTAAGATTAATAATTTATTAATCTTTAAATTTTAGAATTTGAATTTCAAGATCCAATCTTGCAATTCAAAATTTCAGAGGATAATTAGGATCTAATCCTGCAATCCAAAATTTCAAAAAAAATATTCAAGATCCAATCTTACAATTCGAAATTTCAGAGGATATTTAGGATCTAATCCTGCAATCCGAAATTTCAAAAAATGTTTAAGATCTAATCTTGAAATTCGAATTTCAAAAGGATCTTGCAATCCCAATATTCAAGATCCAATCTTGAAATTCGAAATTTCAAAAGGATATTCAAGATCTAATCTTGCAATTCAAAATTTGAAATTCAAAATGTGAAATTCAAATTTTACAATTTGAATTTGGATTAACTTGATCTGATCAAATCATGTCCATTTAATTAATCCAAATAATGAGCCAACAGATTTAATTTATCTTTATAAATTAAATTAATGCTAGTTATTTAATTTATCAAATAAATTAAATATTAAACTAACACACACAAATATTATTTACATAAT